>VWYI01026731.1:219315-269788 GCA_013399455.1 Anthoscopus minutus
GCTGATGGGCCATTGAGTCCACTGATAAGCTTATCATCTCATTGGAAAATGCTCCATCCAGGGGGGAGGAGCCAAGCCCCTCTACCTGGATAAAAACCAGAGAATTGGGGCACCAAGGGGCCTTTCTTCACCAGACTCTCAGAGGAAGACCAGGCTCATCTAGTACCACTGGACTACTGCCAACACCCTGACCAACAGGCTATCAGGTTGTATTCTGACTTTGTCAGTAGCTTTCTTTCTTTTCTTCCTATTTCCTAATAAATTGTATTTCTGACTTGGAGTTTCTCACTGGTTTTGTTCTCAAACCAGTACAGTATGGTCTGTAAGTTTATTCATTATACTAATTCACATATTTCACAACATTTATTCATGATATGGGAGTGTCGAGCTCTTGTCCTGAGAAGCTCCCTCACTTAAAAATTCTCCACCTTGGTAATTTTATAGAAAGCCCAATCTTCTCAGAAAGAAATAAAACCCAAGTCTATTGCTGAATATAGAAAGCAGAACATTGTATATTTGATTCTCTCCCTACTGTAAAGAATGATAAAAATCACAGAAACAATTCAACATGACACTGTGCAAACATTTAAAGGGTAAAATTTCAATTTCAGTTTTTGTACCCCACAGATATTCTGCAACCCCAAAAGATGAATCACTGCAACCTAAGCAGGTTTTAACACTGGACTGACTGACAGTTCCACAGCTAACTGAAGCTGTCCTACCTTAGGTAATACTTTTGAGAAAAAAATTTGTTCCATATCTTCGAGGCTGATATGTGGCAAAAACATTTCAGTCAGGATCCTCAAAATACCTGCAAAAAAAAAAGCATTTACAATGTGTAATTCTCAAAAATATACAGCAGCCTACCAGAGGAAAAAAAGAACTGCAGAAAGCAAAAACAGATCAGGTACTTGATTTTAAGAGAGACAACAGAGCATTTGCCTTATCTGAAATGCATGAAAACACACATACATTTATCTGAAAGATCAAGTAACAGTTCCAACTTACTCTCTAATACATTTGCACAAACCCATCAAAAACAGCAGCACACCTGACTAAACTTAATTAAAGCCTAAGCACAAAAGCCAGCCTAGAGATTGAGTATTTGCCACACTGCAAACTGCAAATAATTGGATATTTTATAATGCAATGTAACATGCAATTTAACAGTGAGTTTTAGCAATACTCACAAACAGTTGCATTCTTTTAACTACCAGCTTTGTCACCTGGAAGATAACAGCCCAAAAGAAAACACCAGATAAAAACCTTCTTTCTTGTATTTAAAGATCAGAAGTAGCAGAAAGGAAAAAGCAGCCTTAGATGCAGAGTTTCTCTAGGGGCATTTATAAAGCTTATTCAGCATGCAGGTAGTGGAATGTGCAAGGTCCAGCAGGATTGCTGAAGGCCCTGAAAAGTTGTAGCAGAAGTATTTTAAGCACTGCAGTGATTTTAATGCAACTGCAATATAGGGCTCCACAGTGAGAGGCACTTCTTAGCCATTACTTACGAATATGCTCAGTCCAGTCTTCAGACTCTTGATACATTGAGTAAAAACGCTAAAGAAAATCAAACGTATTCTACTGTAAAGGCTATCTTTAAAATAAAGAAAATCAAACGTATTCTACTGTAAAGGCTATCTTTAAAACACCTGGAAAAGCCACAGTTCTATCACTGTCCTATGTACGAAATTGGTGGGGATGCTCCATAACCAACGCAGGATTAAAAAAGTATTTTCAAAATGTATTAGAGAGTAAGTCTTGAGGGGTTTTTTGTGTATGGGCTTTTTTAGAGGGGAGTTTTGGGTTGGTTTTGAGGAGTCTATGTTGGGTGGTGTGTGGTTTGGGGTTTTCTTATGGGGTTTGGTTTCTTCTGTTTTGGGGGGGGGGGGTGTCCGTAAGTTATTATGTACAGCGCTAAATAGACCACACACGATTTTATAGATTCCATAAATCTTTTATTCAAGGAAAGGCAGTAGCCATCTCCAGCGAAACTCCCAGCACCCGTCCCCTCACAAAAGTCCCACCGCTCTCCCTCACGCACATTCGGCTGAACCGCAGAACTTTGAAGGAAGCCCACACACACCCCCGCCACCACCGCCACACCTGTGCCTTTCCCGCAGCCACCCAAAAGCCCTGCTGGGAAGGATATGAGGAGCCGGGGCAGCACGGCGGGCAGCTCCCGGCGGCAGAGCTCCCAATCCCAGCCGCCCAGCTCCCGTAGGAGCATCTCCGGGTCCGCCTGGGACATGGCTGCGGGCGCTCTCCCCTCAGCGCGGGGCTGCGGCGGGAAAGGCGCCGCGCGCTCCCACAAGGCCCCGCGCCCGAGGAAGCGGAAGCGGCTCCACGTGGGAGAGACGCGGAGAAGGGAGCGGAGCGGCAGCCGCGGGTGGGTGCGGGCACGGGGCAGGGAAAACGGGATGGGAAATGCCCCCGGAGCCCCTCTGCGCGTTGGGTTTGTGCCCCTTGTAACGCTGAGTGTGAAATGCGAGTTTTAGCGCAGTTGGCAGCTGTCCTAATTACCTTGCCTGTATCTGTGGTATTTGAGATGGGGTCACCGGTGATGCTGTGTTTTAACAAGTGGCTAGAGAGCGGGGTTTTAAAAGTACAGAATAGTTAGGGTTGGAAGGGAGCTCTGGAGATCATCCGCTCCAACCTCCCTGCTAAAGCAGCGTCGCCCAGACCTGGTGACACAGCGACGCGTCCAGGTGGATTTGGAACGTTTCCAGAAAGACTCCACGACTTCCCGGGGAAGCCTGGTAATGAAAATCAGGATGCTACAACTAAACGGTTTGTGCTGATATTAATGGTACATAAAACTATTTGCTCCTATTTCCAGCAGCAATTCACCTGGGTCTTGGCAAGACATCTAATACCGCACCAGTAAAATTCTGCAACAAATACCAACATTAAAAGCTGGCTGTAATAAATTAAGCTTCTTAAAAGCTGTTATTCCTGAAAATGGATTTTCGATTTAATTTTGCTCTTGATGAAAACGAGAACAGTGAGGCAGATGCTGACTTCTTACTGCTGTGCTCTCCAAAACACAAGCAGGAATCCAAAGACAAGAGCAGGGAAACTGCCAAGCCTGCAGCAGACTCCAGCCTGAAACTGGCTGCTGCTGAGCACCAGCATGAGGCAGCTTCGAAGGAAAAACTCTGTGTGAAAGCTGCCAAGGAGCACAGCATTCCCGAAGATCTCAACAAAGTATTGGAAAATAAAGTCATGGAAACAGTATTGGACCTGTCTTATGTAAAGCTGTCTGTGGTGGAAATGACATGTGTGGGTGATGCTGACAGCGAAGGCATCGTGTCCAAAAGTGTTTCTTCTCACTCTGATCTCATCTCAGGAGTCTACGAAGGAGGGCTGAAAATCTGGGAATGCACCTTTGATCTCTTGGACTACTTTTCTGAGGCTGAAATAGAATTTACCAACAAGACTGTACTGGATCTTGGCTGTGGGGCTGGATTGCTGGGAATTGTTGCTTTACGGGGTGAAGCTGCCAGAGTCCATTTTCAGGACTACAACAGCACCGTGATTAATGAAATAACTTTGCCTAACGTGGTGGCCAACTGTTTCAGTGAAGGCAGGAGGATGGGCAGTGGGAAGGACAGAAAAGCCAGCAAGCCTCCTTCAAAGAGGCCCAGGAAAGCAGAAGGCTCACCTGATGTGCTGAAGAGATGCAGATTTTTTTCTGGAGAGTGGTCTCAATTCAGCCAGCTCCTGTTAAACAGCAGCAAACCCTGCTCAAAGTACGATATGATTCTCACCTCTGAGACCATCTATAATCCTGACTACTACAGTGCTCTGCATGATACACTGGCTCAGCTCTTGGATAGAAATGGCTGTGTGTATTTGGCAAGCAAAGTGCATTATTTTGGAGTTGGTGGTGGTATCTATCTCTTTGAGAAATTCATTGAAGAGAAAAACGTGTTCAGGACCAGCATGGTTAAAACAATTGATCAGGGTCTGCAGCGATGCATTATGGAAATTGCCTTTAAAAATTCCTCCTAAAATTAAACTTCTTATCTTCCAAATATAACTCAAAAACGTTTTTATCCTCACGTCTCTTTGCTTGTTCCTCTGTTTTTCCTGGTTTAACAAATTTAAGGATGGTGGTTGTTAAAATGTTTGACAAATCCTGGTTTCTGACTAGAAGTGAGGGTCTTTTCTGATGTTGATTTGGCATAGAGTTCTGCTTAAAGCAGCATCTGTTTACGATAATTAATTTATACATAAAGATTTAGCAAGTCATTGTCTCCTGCCAGACTTTCACATCCTCTGTCAGCACCAGAGCTGTCCATCACAGGAATGACATATGTGACAAGTGAATGAGATACATGACATACTGTGGCTGAATGAGATAAATTTAGCATCCAAAATTAATGCAAGAGGCTTTTCTCAAGGGTTGGGCAGCCTAACTGCAGCCAAATTCAGGCAGGGACCAGACAGCTCTGCTGCTTTGCCAGCAGAGGGGGATGTGATTGTATTTATCACTCGTGTTCTACCCTGCTGGGGATCCCAGAAATCCATGTAATATTTCCATGTGTAATACCCACATGATTTATACGAGGTAAGTCATGAACTCAATACTTTTTTAAAGAGTGTAACAATATTAACTACCATGGTCTGTAAATTTTCACACTCAGATTCTGTTGTAAGCTAAGAAGATTTCAGCAAGGAATTAAAAAAAGCCATGCTGGTTTAGAAGCTGACTTGAAAGAATATTCTACCCAAGATAAGCTCTTTCTACCAACTAATAAGCCTACAGGTGAAATACTGGAGGATGATAGAACTGAGCTTTAGGAGATAATTGGAGATAAACTGTGATATTACAGGAGTTCAATAGATTGCTGTAATGTTTTAACAAGATTTTTCCAAAAATTGACTGCCCCATTTTCAAAACTTGCTGGGGGTACTAAATGAACATCCACATCTCTTCGGGCTTTTCATAGCAGTTTGGCAGGACAGAAAGCACTCAGAAAAGCCTGCAACACAAGGCACTTTCCTAGGCTAGTGATATTGCTGAAGAAGTTGCCTTACCAAAAATGCAAACAAACCCCCAAACTACTACAAAACCTGCTCTTGAGCATTGTCATCAGCAATTCAAACAAAAAAAAAAAGGAAATTATTGCATGTTTTGCCTTGGCCAAAACCAGAGAGAAAGCTATTACACAGCTGTTATCATCATGCACTGCTTTATCAGGTGCCCTTGCAGAAATATAATCTTGGAGACAGTGACCACTGCAGCAAACTGTATGCAAGGATATTCAGTGTAGAGCAGAAAGAACAATTCTCTGAGGGGATGGAAAGAAACTTAGAACAGCAGTGATCTAAATCACTTTAATTATGCCATCAAGTTTCCATCACTGAAGATACCAAAAGTCAGTCCCAAGGTTCCTATTTTGAACCTAATGCTATTAAGACAGAGTTGTAAAGGATTTCCTGTACTTTACAGAAGAGCCTTCACTGCTGTTTCAGACTATTTTAAAGGGATGCTTTGAAAAGTACTGAATTTGCCTCTCATAGGATAGGAGGGGGAGGAAGAAAGTCAGTTTTGCCATGACTGCCACAGTGCTTTGGAATTTTTCTTCACCAACTCTGAAACTTAATGATGATAACTGCTGACTACAGACTGAGGAAGAAAAAAAAGTTTTAGCATTGGCAAATAAAGAAGGTACTGTTAACAGCTCTTTTGATTTTTATTTTTCCTGTCAAAACAGAGAAGGTGGAAACAAATGGATTACTATTTGTCATTTTTGAAACTCAATCCTAAGCTAAATCATGGCTTGCACTGAATAGGTTGTTCTACACCTGCTAGTCTAGTGCATCTCCAGAGAACCATACTTGAAGTAATAAGAAATGTTGGCCACTCTAACAAAGAATATGGTTAGGAACAAGAATCTCATGTAATTTTGGATGAATGAATGAAAAAGGTACTTAAAATCTTCTACTGCAGTATTTCCTCTTGGTAATACTCCACTGCCAAACTCACCATTTTTGGTTTAATTACTGTGTGTTCTGTAATACTCAGTATTTGGCTCAAACATAGCTGGTTTTGTGCAAATACAGAATCAGAATTTTTAGGACTTCAAGGGAAGAATGGCAAAGCCACAGTCTTACAGTGATTGCACACCTGCAAAGCAAGTAACCCCACACAGTAAAATTAGCTTCCCATTTCAGAATCTGATTAGACAATGAAGGATGCTTTTTCTCAGGTGAAATCAGCACAATTGGCATTGGGATTTCCATATTCTAGATGGTTCTTAAAATTCAGCAGGTGCATGCTGAGAGGAAACAGAGTTCAACACTTAGTTTTGTAGGTTATTGATGTTTAAACTTCAAATACTAATAATCTCTCTCATCTATGTTAAGGAGAAACCTTCACCACCCTAGTGACCAGTGTTCTCTTCATAAACTGGAGTAGAAGAAAATAAACTTTTCACTCCTTTGTAACACTTGTACATATTACTTAATGACTAGGGAAATTAAATTGCCCCAAATGACAGTGCACTAAAAATTTAACTGAATTGCGAGGTTCCTCAAAGTATTTTTTTTATGACACTAAAATCTTTCTTCTATGAAGAAATAAAAGGTAGAGATCAGCTGGTAACTCACTTTTGATCAGCACACTCCAAATCATCACTGCACATTTTGAACACGTCATTACAATAATAAGTCCAGTCTAGATTAAATCTTTCCTGTAAGTATTGTGGAGACAAAGATTAAAATCACTGATTAAATACCTCAGGAAACTAAATTGAAAGGCTTGTTTGTTTTAACACAGCCATCCCTAACTGATGACTTCCATTTGAAGACTATTTGCCAGTTTTGGGAAATGAAGCTATTTAAAACCCAGGTTTGTATACTGGCAACTACAGTTGCTTAGGGGAAAAAAGCCCATGATAATGGAACTGGGAATTGCCTGATTTGCAGGTTAGTGACTTGTGTGCTATTCTTGGTTATTAGGCACACAGGCATCACATCATGCTCTGAAATCAAAATCTTGTTCAGTAAAATCAATCCTGCAATCATTTCCACAGTATTTGGAGTGGCCAGCCACTGCAGAAGAACTCAAAGGGAGCTGGAGGGGAAAATCCAGGCTGCAAGTGGGTGGAATCTGGTGCCAACCAAGAGATCTCTAGCATCAGGTTTAGGAGATTCTGCTCCAAGGAGATTATCGTGATGGAGACCCCTGGAACTCTTCTGATGAGGATTGCACTGAAAGGTTTGAGGATGAGAAAAGAAAATTCCCCTCTACCCAGCTAAAAAATAAGCCACAGAAAGGTGACTTAAGATGAATCACAACTGTAAGATCCATCCAGCAGGATTTTTGGTGATAGAAACTGGCCTAAAGTCTCTCAGATTTCCTGGTTTGTACTGTAAGAGTCACTTGCATGCTGGAAAGAAAAAGCTTCCTTATACCACCAGGTACTGCTGGATAAGTGCAGGAGGAACCAGAGCAAAAGGAAGAACCAGAATTTATATACAAATACATCTGGAAGTCAGCAAGCCTTCAAGACAGCAAGTCAATAAATCCACAAATCAAATAAATGAAGACTACCAAGAAACAAAAAAAGGCAAAAAGTGTAGCAAGTAATTCCACAGCAAACAAAAGGCAAATTCCTGTCACAACAGAAGAGTGATTTTTGCTAATTCAGACCTAGGTGTACTTAGGAGGTAGCTTACTATAATGTAATTATTGCCAGGAAAAAAAAAACAGAAAAAAAGCATTATCAAATTCACACAAATCAAAGCAATCCAGGGGAATCAGAATAAAAGAAGCATTGGTAAAATTTTACATTGCCATCAGTCTGCTATAGAAAAAGTTCTTACAGGAAAATCAAATATTTTGATCAGATCATTACTTCTGCAGAATGCTAGATTTTAAAATTACTGAGTAAATCAAAGATTTGGATCATTAGTGAACTGTAACAGTCAACCTCACCCTCCATACCAATTTTTTAAAATGTAGGTAAGATGTAAAGCCTAAAAAGTAAAAGAAAAATTAATTGAAAACAATTTTAAAAGACCAGTGAACAGGTTTGGTTCAGTGGTGTTTGAAGTTGATGGTAAATCCTCAGGTATCCTGAGGAATCAACAGATCATTGAAATGGGATGATATGAAAACGGAGGTAAGATGGTGTGGGAGTGTTTAACTCAAGGGCATATCAAAAGGAAAGGAAAAAGGCTTAGAACTTCAGATCCTGCACAAATGAATGATCTAAAAATAAGATCTTTCTGAGGATAACCAAACATATTATAAACTATGGCAGAGTCCAATTACTCCAGATTTAGTGTTACATACATGGAACACACATTCAATTTTATTTATCCAAGTACAGCTCACAGTTACCAGGCTGGAGCTGCTCGTTGTGTTCACAAGTTTATTTCTTGTCATCTGACCATGTAATTTCATAATCTGTGTACTCTTTCTTCAGTATCTCTACAGTCACTGAGTGATCTGCTTTTCCATAGCCCTGCAAGACAGAACAAATTGGACATGGACATTAAGTCCTCAGAACCATTCAGTTCTTATCAACACAAGTTGTTCACATGCAAATCAAATACAATTCCTAAAAAAGTTGCACTATCATGTTTTATTTCTCTATTACCCTCTCCAATTCCAGGCCCCCTCAAATTCAAGTTCTAGAAAATAAATGAGACGGTGTCAAACAGAAAATGCATTTTCCACACAATTTCTCCATGTTTAGAAGATTCCCAACCCATCAAACACTGTATTTATCAGTGTTTAACCCATCAAACACTGTATTTAAACCACAGAGATTGCATTGACCCACCTTAATGTGTGAGCATACAAACAGCTGATTTGGCTCAGCTGAAAGGAATAAGCAAACAAGTGTGAGCACTATTCTGGCCACTAAAGAAATCACAGTCTTCATGTTTTATTTATTTCCCATCTTGCCTTAGATGATTATAGCACAACTTTAAGTATCTGATCTTTAGCCAATGCAACTCCAAGGTAAGGTCAGATGAGCCAGGTGATTTTTAAACCTCATTTAAAAACCACTGGTCAGTGTTAATCCTTCACTGAAATTTAAGGCAGTTGTGGTCAAAGTGGCCTTTCCATTATTGTCTTACACGATCAGAGTTATCTTGATTTCTTATTTCAGAATTATACCTAACAACAGTGCAGTATACTGATAAAAATCTGTGATTTACAAGTTACTTTTTGCCCACAATATTTCACATGAAAGTTTACTTAGAAGACTGAAGAAAAGAGCCCAAGGTTGTTACTATCAAACAAAACATACTCATTCATTAGTAATGGCCCCAAAGAAGAACAGCTTAAATAAACAAGCATTTAAACAGAAAGGGTTAAAGTTGATGCATTATAAAATGCAAGCTTTCCAAAAATAATAGGTAATATAGTTATGTCTGCTGGAAAGCAACAGATCCACGCTCACTCTTGCCTTGGCAACCACTGAAGACCCCATCCAGGCTTAAAAAGAGCAGCACTGCTTCAAAAGAAGCTGATGGTATTTCTCTGGTTCCCATAAAACACCAAGGTGGTTCTGTTTTAGAGTCTGACAACAAACCTTCAAGTCAAAAGAAGCATTAAACCTACATAATTAATATTTTAACTTCTGACCTGGGACTGAGGTCATCTGAAGCTCAGGATCTCTGCCTGACAGAAACCTTCATGGCAATAAAATTCTGTTTTTACCTGATGCTCCTCCGAGAGCATCAGGGCACCAAAAGCAAAGAATGAAGTATATTTCTCTTCATCACAAGATTTTAGTGTAATAAGCATTATACACTGTCTTCCCACCTCACACAAATGCTAAGTTCTCTTTCTTGTGATTCCAGAATCATCTTGAAACAATGAAAGCAGCACTAAGAATTTACCATTTAGTATTATTTTTGTAGTTCTGTTTAAAAACATTTAACATATTCAAGGCCCAGCCTTCACCGCTCATCAAAGGTAAGCAGATTTGAAGTAACCTTCACTTTCCATAGAAAATTAAATGAACTTAATAGAACTATCTTCTTCTTGTCTCCTTTAGAAGCTTTAATCAGTTATTACTACAGAAGCAGCTACACTTTATCACTGAGAAATACCAGGAAATGACTGTAGCACATTCCCTAAATTAGAGAAATTCTGACCATTCACTGAATCTTCCCCAAAGAAAATAAATTTAAACAATAAGAGGTAACAAAAATGCTACTTATATTCTCACAAAATGCATTAATACATTTTCGCCTACTAAAAATTTGCCACACCTAAACTGTATCTACTCTTCTCACCCAACATATACACAGAACAACATTCACAATTTAGCTGGTGACTACCAGTCAACATTTTTATTGGCAGATGAAGATCACACACGAGTTGGATCCAACCCCTATGGCTACATATGGACTATTCCTGCTCCAGCAGGAATACTAAAAGATTCTGAGTCAAGAGATATCAACTTCCATTTTTAGTCTTAATTCAAACTTAACCTAATGCTGACTAATACCAACTTTATCTTTTTGGTATCCTGCCCTAAAATTACTGTTTTCTAATCTGCCTGTAGGCAGGCAAGTTTTCCATTTAATGTTTAAAATGTGATGTAAATTGTCAAAAGCCATCATGCAATTAAACAGAAATCCCAGAGCATCAGAAACAGAAGCATTTGAAGGAAAAAGATGCACTTACTGTTGAGAGCCCAAATACCCTGATTTTCTTGTCTTTGCTATTATGTTCAATTTTCCCTCCTCCAAGGCACTTGCACTCATATCCCAGCTTTTCCATCTCAGGATTTACTTTTTCAAATATATGATCTGCACAAAAAGAATGGTGAGAGCCATTAGAACAGGAACTAGCCATTACATAGTCTAGAACTCATTTTTAGCTACCTTCTTATTTCACCTACATGAAAGGGAAGTTTCTCTTCAGAGGCATAGGAAAACTGCGGTTAAAGCCCTTTAGTTTTTAATTTAGTTAAAAAACTAAGCTCTCCAAAATTAGGCTGTGTCAAGAAAATTAATCCACAAACACAAGAGGTTTATGTCCAAAAAGGAGAGAGGAATCCTGTAACTTTATTCAAAGAGAGAGCCCATGGGACATTTCCCCTGGGGTCCCTCAAATAGAGAGAGGCCACAGCCTCCTTTTTATCCTAACTTTCTAGCCGTATTTTCCTCTTTCCCCACAGGCTGAGGTACTTGAAAATTCCCCAATTGCCAACAGACCCTAACAGACTCCCTTTTAAATGTGTAGTCCCTGCCTTTTTTTCCTTGTGTCTGTTATTTTTCCGTAAACCCAGGGATTTAGCACAGTCTCGACGGAGTAACAGTCTGTGTCATTTAGTGGAATTCCTATGGAATTTATGGTCCCCCTCTGTTGCCTCTTTCACCCCTCAGTACCTGGCCGTATCTACCATCAGGCCCACAGTTCATTCGGAAAACCACCTCATTCCTTTCAACTGGGCTCGGAAATAGCACTTGACAGACACATCGCCTCAGTTTTCATATCACACGGGGGGCGCAGAAAGCGGGGAAAAGGGGAATTTCGAACTACTCAAGGCCAGGGATCCCGCTCCGCCTCAGCCCCGTCTCGCCACCGGGGGGGGCCCCGCTCCGGCCGCTGCCCGCTCGCCCCCGTGCCCCGCGGGCTGCCACGCACTGTGGAACTCGGCCGCCTTAGTGCCGCGGACGATGTCCCGCTGCTCGCCGCCGCCCGGGCGCTGCAGGCACACCAGGATGTATTTGAAGGTGCCCTCAGGGTCGATCTCCACGTCCCGAACGGCCGCCATGGCGCTGCCGCCGGGGGGCGGGAAGCGGAGGGGGCGGAGCGGGCGCCATGGCGGCCGTGAGGCGGGACGGGCTGAGGGCGGCCGTGAGGCGGGACGGGCTGAGGGCGGCCGCTCCCCTCCTAGCAGCGGCTACTTCGAGGTGGCTGCCTATGGAATAGCGTTACGTCAAGTTGTAAAGCATCGACAAAATCTGTATTTTTACAGTATCACATTTTATCTTACACTTGCCTTGGTAGCCAGGTGCAGCCTTAAAAATAGCAGCACGGCATCTGCTTCAAAAGAACTAGATGACCCTTTCTCTGGTTTCCATAAAACAACACCAAGGTGGTTGGTTCTTTGACAGTCTGTCAACGAATCCCCAAGAGAAGCATTAAACCGATATAATCAATATTTTAACTTCTGGCCTGGGACAGAGATCATCAGAGCCTCGGGGTCTGTGCCTGACAGAAGCCCTCATGGTAATAAAACTCCCCTTTTACCTGATGCTCCTCTGGGAGCATCAAGGCACCAAAAGCAAAAAAAAAAAAAAGAGTAGTATTTTGCACAGACTACAAGAGCAGGAGTTGAGCACAGCCGCTAACACTAAAATGCTCTCTAGAGAGCTCTTGTCCTGCATCCCTCCCTTTGCAACTCTGGACCATTCTCAAGGCCTGACTTCATAGATGGAACTCAAAGGCCAGGGCAAAGCAAGGTTTTTATGCCAGAGAAAAGCATCACAAGGAGGCTGGCAGCATTAATAGCCAATATTCCATATGTTCTATTTTACTGAAGCTGAATAAAAACCACAAATCTAACTCATGGTTGCCTTATTTCATAGGTGCACCTGATGATTTAGGCAAGCCCCGCACAGATTGATCATACAGTCACAGATGTGTAGAATTAATAATTTCATAGAATCACTGAATGGTTTAGGTTGAAAAGGACTTTAAAGATCATTTATTCCTAAACCCTGCTACGGGCAGGGACACCATCCACCATCCCAGGTTGCTCCAAGCCCCATCCAGCCTGGCTTTGAACATTTCCAGGGATAGGGCATCTACAGCTTCTCCAGGCATCCTTTGTCAGAGTCTCACCACCCTCACAGTGAAGAACTTTATCCCCAGAGCCAATCTAAATCTATTTCAGCTTAAAGCCATCACCTCTCATTACCACTTCACTAAAGACTAAATCTGTAATATTTACCAAAGGAAAAATAATTGTTCTCATGCAGTGCTGAAGTAAGAGCATAGTTTTGTATCAAATGCTTACTCCAAAATCAGGGAAATTTCATATTTTAAAAACTAGAAAATATTTTTAAACTTCAAAACATCTGGCATTTCGACAGACCTACATTTTTATGTTAAACCATAGATCACTTCTAACTGAACTATTTCATTCTTTCCATACATACATACATTAAAGTATCATTGAAATTAATTTCTCCATCAATAATAATTTTAAAATCTAAAACTACTACTTGAATACTTCCTCTGAACACACAAACTAAGATATAATGAAAAACATCAGTAAAACAGAGGAAGACTACATATCAGCTAAATATAGTAGAGACACTACAAAGTTAAATGTAAATTAATGTGGCTAGTGAGACTATTTTGCTACAACTGAAGTTGTTTCCTGAGGTGCTTTATTTACTGTTACAAATGTTAATTAAAAAATTCAAGCATTTTGTTATTTCAGAGACTATTGTTAATTACCTTTTCTGCACACAGAGTAAGAACAAACCTGGGAAGAAAAAAAATCCCAGAATCCTAGAGAGCTGAATCCTTACTAAATACATTTTAAGGGGTGAAGCGGTGTGAAGGGCTTTAAGTAGAAACCAAGCCTCCTGCCTCAGCTGTTCAGGATTTTCAGGGCAGGCAGAGAAAGTGATAAAATCTGTGCCTAGTTAGGATAATGAACCCTCTAAAGAGTCTTGTGGGCTTGAGATGGTTGTTTAAGCTTTCTTTTTCTAGCGGTAAAGGCCTGTAGGATTAGTGCTTTAAGTTTGTTTCCAGTTCATGTAGGAAGGTCTGGTTTTGTTGTGGTTGGTCTTGTGCGTTTAGCTTATTCCCTGGTTACTTTGTTTGCTAATACACCCTAATATCTCATGTTCTGAGATGGAAGTTATGGAAATTGTTTGTTTGCACAAACTCTGGTTTTTTTCTTTTTCACTGGAATGTTTTCCTTCGTTTCCTCAAGCACAGAAATCTGTTGCGTGGCTGTGGAAATCTTTATTGCCCCGCTTTAATTATGATGCGCGAAAGGAACTAGCAACAAACAATGGTGGTAAAGATGGCAAAGGAAATACTTGTGGCATACCTTAGAAGCTAAACTTGAAAGGAATTTGCTCTCAACAAGGAGAACAGGCATCAGGCTTCACCCAACATGAGTTTGAGCAGATAACTTTGTGGCTTAGTATTAGTCCTAGCAGATCTTTGTCCTGTTTTCTTTAATGTTTTTCCCTTCCCGTCCATCTTATCCAAGAGAAGTTTCCTATGCCAAGCCCAGGTATAGGAGCTTCCTGTGGCCTTTTAGGCTGCGGAAAAAAATTCCCTGCTGCTGGTGGGAATTGTTGGTGTGTCACTTTGTGAGCCTCAAGGGTACAGAGAGGATGGCATGGGGTGACAGGGGTCTTCAACCAGACACAGCCTGTCTCCAACAAAACTGCACGGAGGGACTTTCCTTTTGTCATGGGCTTCCTCATGGCTAGCTGGGACAGGGAGTTTGGCACTATTTTCTGAAAAAAAAATTAAGGCATTTTTTAATGTATTTGGTCAAGTGACTCTCTTTGCAGCGCAGTCCTAAAAAACATTGTTTGGGTCTTACTTTGCTTTGTGGTTTGCATGATTTGGACTTCACCCAAATGACTAAAACTGCTCTGTTTATGTCCTTCCTATCATCAGATTCTGTGAGCCAGGACTATCCTAATGCCAAAACGTCTTCATTAATTTAGCAATTTAAACTCTAAATGGCAAGTGACTAGAAAAGCAATATTGTCATTTTGCAAAGCTGTTAACTATATGCTGTGCTGCAGTGAAACTCAACATGAGATTCTTTCAAGCCATTGGATCAATCCAGCCTACTAGGGTCAGGAAAAGGGAAGCAATCACTTTGAACTCCAGGTGTATAAATTTCTCCTTTTATTGGGCTCTCTGACAGAGAGCACAAGATGTAAGGTTACATTTAGCTCATGCTTGTATTACAGGAAAATACTAAGGAAAGGCTTTTAAAGTAGGTGCTTTCCATCGCATGCAACCCTCACACAACAGAGAAACTAAAATGAAGGCTAATGTTTAGCTGTACTTGCAAATTTACTTTTTCTTCTAGATTGGGAGTAAATCTGGGATTGATCAGAAGAGTGCATAATACACTTGTGCAAAGGAAATGCACTGTTGTAAATTCTGCCATGGACATCAAAGATCACGGGTCTTCTTTTCTGCTTTGCCCATTCAATTTAATAGGATTTAATAAAGATTCTTCTTCTACAGCTGTTGATTAGCAGCTCCTCAGATTAGCAAAGAGGCCAGAACAAATGCAGGATAATAACATTATCTCTCTTGGGATTAACATCTTTGGCATCTGTGTGTTTATAAATCAGGAGGCAGAGGCTTGGTTTGTGTGCTGAAGTTTAGGAATGCAGGCCAGCCTCCAGCATACTGAGTGTGAAAGGCCTCTTCTGAACCCCTCACATCTTGATTTCATAAATAATGATCCCTTTCAGAAACTGAATAAGATCTGGGGAAAACCAAGTTTTGTTCTCCTCATAGAAGGCAATTTTAGAAGCCCATTTCTCTGCTGGCTAAAACCCCCTTTAATTTCTGGTCTACATTTACTCACAAAAGGGTTTTTTTTTCCATTTGGGTTTTTTGTACCAGCTGTATCTGTTTATACACAGAAAACTTCTGAGCACCTTCTTTATTTTTCTGAGCCTTCCTAGCTGCTTCCTCTTCCTTAGGCTTAAACACAAATTTCTAATAATCTTCTGGAGAGATATTTCTTTAGAAGGGACCCCATGGCATGTTCCTATTCCTTGTAAAGCCTGGACTTTCCTACCAGGAAGTGTCATTCTTCTGACCCTTCATCTGAATGACCATAAATATCACCTGCCTGTCACAGGATTGTTGCTGTTTGAAGTGAGAGAACACTGGACATGCCCAGAATCCCCTCATTCAATGAAGCTCTCTAGGTTTGTTTCCAGGGCTCTGCTGTCCTTTGGTTGTCCTTCCCTGCTCTTGGTGTCTGTGCCTTGCACCATATGTTGGGGGCATGATGGAAGCAGTGTGCAGGTGATGATTCCCGAGGCCCAGCTGTTCCTTTGTGGTCTGCAGAGACAAACAGTGTGAATGAGCTGTTTAATTGATCTGAGTTCATTTATGTGGGATATGTGACATCCCGAGTATCAGGATGAGCCTTTCAGCTGCTTTTTTTCGAGATAAGCTCACACATTTGCATTCATGGAGTAGAGATATGGGGAGTTTTTGATTAGATTGGATGGTAGATTTAGGGCTGGAGGCACTCAGCAGGGAAACCATGCCCTTCCTTTGTCATGGTGTTGGGATTGCAGCTCCTAAGAAAAAATCAGAATGAAAATGATAGATGGGGAGTGTAATGGTTACTAGCATAATTCTGGATATGAACTGAAGTTATGTCTTTTGACTTAAGCTTTAGATAAACCTTTGTCTGTCTTTGACTCTAAAGGGTACAGAACAGCTGCACTCCTAATTTACTTATCTTCAGGTGTGCATAAATCTGGATCTTTCATTTTATTTTGAGACCAGGGTAGCTTCCCCACTGTATTAATGTAGCCCCATTGTGGGGATTTAGATTAACTGAACTCTTAACTGGCTGAAGTAAGAATGTTGTATGGAGTCCCAGTATTATTTTATAGCTGTTAAATGGCAATTCCTTATCTTCCTGCTGATACAATACCTGTTGTGAAAGTGATATTACTTCTGTGGGCCAAATAGCCATGCTGTGCTACTGATTGCAATCATGTGACTACAAATGAAGGGTAAATGCCAATTGACAAATGAAAGGAAAAACCCACATCTCGTATGCACCAGGAAGGATAAATACAGAATCACAGAATTAATCATTTGTTTGGAAAAGCCTTGTAAGATCAGAATGCAAATAGAAACCTAACACTGCCAAATTTACCACTAAACCTAAGCACCTAAATATCTCCACCAGTTCCCTGGGCAGGCTATTCCAGTGCTTGACAACCCTTTATGTGAAGGGTTATTAACAGGGTCTGTGGGATGGGGTCTGTGGGATGGGGTATGTGCTCAGCACTTGAGAAAACTCACTTTGTGCATCCAGTTTTAGGCTTAAACATCAAAGTCCAAGAATTTCAGGATGAGTGACAGATCATCCTTCCTGATGAGTCAAAAAATCTAAGTGTTAGAAGTGCAAAAATCTTTGCTGGAAAAGTTAAAGAATTGTTTTCAAGCCCTGGAAATAAGGGAAATCCTAATTTTCTTGGTGCCAGTTAACTGGAACTTTTAAAGGCCTTGTGGCGCCGGTTTGTTGGGGTTTTCTTGTTTGGGAAGCAATAAAATTAAGTAATTTAATGTTAGCAATTTCAACGTTAGTGAAGAGTTCTTTGTTCCTGAAAGAACAATTATATGCAGCAATTAAAGTAGACTTCACTAATGATCTTGTGTTAAAAAGGCCTGTCCTAAAAAGTAATTACTTATCTTGCTGATAGAAATCAATTTCTTTCTCTGAATAATTCATAAATAGTATGAATTGTGGCAGGAAAAGTTCCTGAAAGAATCCTTAATTCAAGAACTTCTGTTCTCTCATGGTCTATTGATTGAGAAAAGTCATGAGTAGTATGAATGATACACTTTGATGGCTGTTTTGGGCTGGGTTTTACTTCTCAGTGCTGTGCAGTTGTTCCTTGTGCTTTGGTCTTCTGCCTTGAAGATGTCAGATACCCAGTGGCAGGTTCTCATTCCACAGAATTCCAGTAGTTTTGGTGATAGACCTTACATGATTGTTATATTTGTTATAATAAACACTGTGTTTAATGATGTAATTATTGCTCTTGAATCCTGCTGTAGTTATGGACTCAAACATGTTAAATACCGTGTCCATTGATGCATAAAAATGATGTGCTTGAAGCTGAACGTGAACGCTGAAAAGAACAGACCTGAAGCTTGGAATTTATAAACTCGCAGTGAAATGCACTAGTGAGGAACTGAAGCTGCTATATCTTCTTTTTTGTAGCTTCTTCCTCCTGATACAGCAAATGAAGAATAGTGGGTCATGTCAGCACTCCAGTGCTGCTGATAAGCTCACATGCTCTCTGATAAGCCAAAACAATATTTTATTGGAGCAGAGCTAGGCAGAAGCTATGCAAAGAATCTGCAAAACAAAAACCTATCCCATGATGACCACTCTTACAGTCACAGCCGTGTACTTAAGCTCCTAATCCTGAAACCCGCTCTCACTCCTCTCACTTGCCAAAAGCTGTTCTGCTCCTCAGAGCCAGCATCCCCGGTCAGTGTCACTTCTGGGACATCTCCCCTGCTGAGACCGAGGGGCTGTGGAACAGAGCTGGACGGTAAATGAGTGTTCAACACATGCATTATTTACTTATTCTCTGTGTACATGAAGGGTGACAAGGCTCCAAGAGCTTCCCTGCCACGATTTCCAACAGTGGAATTAGAAATAACCAAGTTCTTCATGGGATCAGTTCCACCTGCAACTGCAGGCAGCCAGTGAGTGATGTTAAGGCCAGTCCTGCTTTTATCTTAACTCGAGGTGTGAGCTGTTGTTTCCTCTGCTCCTTGGCTCTGTTCCATGTTTCAATGCTCTGAATCACACCTGGCCAGTGCAAGTGACCCCCAGCCTCAGGTTAGATTCTTCAGTGTATATTTTTTGCCTGTTTGGAGGAAATTGAGCATTATGAGTCACAGCAGAATTCCCGAAATGAGTAGTGGAGATAAGACTCGCTGACTCCTGGCGTTCCACTCCAGACAGAGTGGAGACTGCCTTAGGCAGCCTCGAGAAATTCCAGCGTCTTTGTAGCAGTTGCATTGCCTACCTTATTCACACTTAATCAGACACAGAGGCTGAGGGATGAGTATTTTCTTGGAAATTATCTTTTCTTCCCATCTGGACCTCAGGGAAAATTTGTGCCATAAACCCATTGTCTCTTAATTTCTAAAGAATTAAGCGTTGCAAGCTCCTCTCCAAACAGGAAACACCTTCACTACTGGCACTAGAACTCCTTTTCCCCCCTCAAGGCTGGCTAAATCTCTTACTTTCATCTCCTAGGGAGTGTGGGTCACCTGTGGGTGAAACTGGAAGTTTTTACACTGTTTCAAAATTTCAAGTGGTTCTATGACTCTTTGCCATGGGATGAATGTCCGTTATGCAATACACTTTTAAATAAATACTTATCAAGCGTTCTAATTTAGGAATGACAAAAATATCTTCTAGGAGAGAGATGGAACTGGATTACTCAGGGCCACTAAAAGCTCTATGTTTGTCTGTTGATATGTAAATGCAGATGAAATTTTGTAGATAAAGACCAGTCTTTTAAAAAGACATTATTATTATTAGTGAAATTAATATCTGTCTTTTTCTATATGTACAAATGTACATCTATGAACTCTGTTTACTTGGGATCCCACCATATCCTGTATTTATCTTGGATTTGTGATTTCTTCAAGTTCAAGAGTGTTTCAGATAAAATAAAATCATTTTCCACTGCATTACATTTTCTTGAGATGCTGATAGAGATACTGAAAAAGTGTTTCTCAAACCAAAACTTACAAATTTCCAAGGCAGACTCTACAAAACCCCTGTTTTAGCAATTCATGGCCTCTTGGAAAATTTTCAATTAAAACGTTGTTGCTACAAGTCAATCCACCATTACTTGTTATGCACCAAGTGGATGTGAAACATTGTTGATCACCTGCCTCCTATGTACTCTAAAACATCTTTGGGGTTTTAGAAGATTGTGAAGATTTCTTTCCTCCAGTGCCCTTTTTTTTTTTTTGCAGTGGGGTGGGAATAAAACAGTTCTCTTGGACAGATAGGGTTCTTTGGAAACTGTCCTTTGAGTAGTGATTCCATCTGCTGTGTGCTCATTTTATGATGATTTCAGCTAAGCATTGTTCCACTTGTTTCCTCATAAGAATGTCTCATGGGACTATATTAAAAATCTTAATTATAACAAACCATAGTGGACTATTGTTTTTTTATTACTGACACAGCCTTGAGGCACAAGCCAGGTTGATCTGCCAGGAACAGATCAATCATATCAATGTCAGCTCTTCTTGACAGCTTAGCAGCCTTCTGCTGATTTTTCCAAAGGTTTTCTTTAACATTTTTCTATGTTCTAGTGTCTTTTCTAGGTGCTTATGTGGAAAGTCCAGTTTCTAATTACCTTGATCTTCTTTTCTGAGTTACAGAGAGGCAATCTTTTTGGCCCTCTTTTTACACCTTTTTTTTTTCTCTCATTCTCAACATTAATTACTGAGGGTTTGGATCTTTTAAGTGTAGCTTGATTGGTTGTAACCAATCTAAACAGTCTTCACACCATAAATCTGACCCATTATCTTTTCCCAGTGCATGACACTATTGCAGTGAATATTAACTTTCCTTTATATAGAAAGAAATGACATTTGACATGAACTCTGCCAATTGCTGTCCTTTAAATAGCAGATCTGGCTGGGTTTTGTTGTTTTTTCTCCTAATATGTTTATATAGCCCTTTTCTTACCCTTTATGGCTCATAGTGGCCTCTTAAGTGAACCTTCCAACTGGAAAATTAGTTATGGCTACATAATGTAAGGAAAAAGAGGTGATCTGGAGTGTTTCCTATAACAAGCTGGGCTTTCACTTGTGCAAATGAAAGTCTGGAGTATGTAGGAGCAAGAAATATTCAGCATTTCTAAAAATTTGTCTTTAGAGTCTCCTATTTTTCTGGCAGAAAGGAATTGTATTAATTTTAAGGAACTATGTCTGTGCTCACATAGCATAAGAAGAGAGCAACAATTTCATCCAGCTCTGTACAGCACAAGAAACAAGGCTTTTACATTCCCAGATCAATTGGCAAAAGAGTAGAAAAGCATGAGAAGAGAATAAATAACTCAGAAAGCAGCTGAGATCAGGCTGCATGGCATTTTTAGCTTGATTATCTACAGCTCAACCCAAATAATTGTAGCACAGGTGTTTTTCTTGAAATATATATGTAATTTAGCATCCAACATGAGCTTTAGCTCACAGGAATCTCAGTCCCCTTGAAGTTTTTAAGTACCTTTGACTGTTAATAATGAGTTTTTAACCTCTATTGTGGGGTTTTGAGAATGATTTTCAGGCTTTCTTTTTTTCCTGAAAACTTTGCCTTCATCTTCCAGTGAAGGAAAGGGAAATAAGAATATAATCAGTGGCTAGCAGAATTCCCTGGGAAAAACCAAAAAGAGCCCCATGTCAGTGATGCACAAGGGAATACAGCCAACAAAAAGAAGCAGTCTTTTTTTAGGCTGGAGTTTTTACAAGCATATTGCTTGTAGGCTTTGGTGTTTTGTTATTTTTTGTGGGGCTTTCTTTATCTGCTGCAGACAAGAGGTCTCAGACAGCTCCTACAAAGGAAGACTACTGTAAACTATGAAATAAGCTCTTCCTTCCTCCGGAGATTCCATTGGCAAAGAAATTGTGATGAAGTTTCCTCAGAGCTTTTTTCAGAATTTCTGCTACAACAAGGAAGAGCGTTTACCAGTAGGAAGCTCCTTAAATGACTTGGAAAAGGGAATCTCCAGGAAAAAGCATTGCATTTTCTGCCTCTTGGCACCTGAGAGCATAAAAACTGCCCTGAAGTTGTGTGTAATTTTTCTGTGCATACAATTATAATAGATGATCAATGTTTTAGAAAAAAACCCCAGCAACTCCCTGCCCTATCAAGACTGATGAACATTTGTTTGTATAGAATAATGTTTACAGAACCCCTGTGAAATTAAGCCCTGCTGCATAATGTGCTGTACAGGTGCATTAAAATACCAGCTTCTGTCTGGGTGCTTCAGGTGGTAAAGCCTCCTAACAGAGAAGGGCTGGCAAACAGAAGTTTTCATTCCCAGTTTGAGGCTAAATAAGGTCCTGATCTGATGCTGCCTGGAAGCCTCAGGAAGTCTGGTTCTTCTAAGCAAGGCTTGCCCAGGCCAGCCAAAAGCTAACCTCAGCTTTCCTGAGTTTCTGGGTTGTCCATTTGTGTTTCTAGCTTTGCTAGTTCACACCTGCTTGAAAGTGTTCCTCTGCCTACAGATATTCAGTGTGTTTTTAATCCTTACTCTCTTCAGTAACTGATTTGCTTTCTAAGACTTTGTTGGAATTTCTAGTCAACTCTCCTGGTTTTTAGGAGGCTGTTTTAGAATATAAAACAACTGAGGGTGGTTTACAATATACTCTTTATTCCATGCTCTTTTATGAGATGATTTCTTTGATGGGCAGAGATCTTTGGCTACTTGAGAGTTTTGGCTTTTTTTGGTGAAAAAATGGGGTGATACCAGTTGATGTTAGCTTGGAATCCAGAAGCCACTGAGTTTTGTTCTGTAAGAATAGGCTGAGGCTCCAAAATCAGAGCTCCAACATGCACTGTGTACACTCTAACTATGCTTCACAGATATGAAATGGGTGCTACCCTGTGGCCTCCTATTGCTGCCAGCCCTTCTTGAGTCCTCTGCGTGTTCAACCTCATTAAATCCTATCCATAATGGTGAAGCTTTATGCAATAGCATAATTAATCAGGATATACACAGTAAATGTGCATGAATTCCTAGTGTATTGTCTTGTCCACCTGAAATATTATATGCACCTGTTGAGGAGCTGTAACTCTACTGAGATCAGGACATTGAAGAATATGGTCCAAGGGACTCTTCAAAGCAAGATCCACATTTCAAGCTTGGCTGCTACAAGTGACTGATGAACCTGTATTGTGAAGAGTTCCAGCAGTCCTGTGGGCTGGCAAACCTGACCACAAATGTGAGCTCTGCATAGCTGAGATCCACAAGGAAAGGCTTGTCCATTTTTACTCCAGCCTGGTTAAGCAGCTTGGAGAGTTGGTGCCTTTCCTACTGAGCAAATGGAAGAGCTGACACCTCCTTGCTGCATAAAACATTATGCCAGATGAAAAACTGTTTATTCATGCAATTAATTCAAGCTAATTGTCATCCTCCTCCTTGATATCCTGGAATTGTGTGTTTCTGTCAGTAAAAGTTTGTAATGTGGCACTTGGCAGCTTGGCAGCGCAGTGTGACTTTCTGGGAGGATTGATCTGGCAAGGGGAAACATCCGTTCTGACGTGTGGGAGGGTCAGATCTTGGGATTTTCCAAGAAATTTTTTTCCACACAGAATTTCCTGTCTTGTGGAGGGCAGGCTAGTTGAGGGGATAAAAGGCAAAGCATGACAGAGTCCAGACACTCGGAGCTGAAGTTGATTTTCAAGGCTGGTTCATTCATTCAGCCACGGAAAGCAATCTCTGGGAAGCAGCGCAGGGGAATTGTGTCACCTGGACGCTGCAGCTACAAACTGTGAGTAGGAATGGACTTTGCTATTCTGTTTCACTCTCCAGCTAAAGGAGAACTGGACAGCTGGAAATCTGTGGTTGTGTTCCTTAAAGCTTCTTACATTTTAAAGTATCTTAATGTTAAAAACTGTTTTAAAATGAGTAATTTCCTAGAAGTGGGAATCCTACTTAAGTCTCGTTTAAGAGTACGTAGCAAAAATTGCATGGTTGGTAGTTTATACAAAATTTTGATAGCTCACTATTGCTTTTTTTACAAATATGTTTCTTTGATTTCTCATAGCCATCTGCTTAAAAGATAGAGAACACTCTCAAAAACATGATTTGCTTGCAGTTCCTATCTCTTCTTACCTGTGGTAAGTGTGTATTTCTCTTTGTCGAAAACTAGTGGGATGGCAATATTAGTGTGACTGTTCTCTTTGAGCTCAGCATCAAACAGAATTTTTGCACCTGTCCTAATTAACCTGAGGCTGTGCTTACACAGAAAAACCTCTGGATGCAATTGCACGTTTCCCCTGCTTGCCTGTCAAAGCCATAATTGGCTCTCATAGTCTCAAAGCTTTGTGTGATCACAGTTTCACAGGCTGAAGTCCCTATAATTGAAGCTGCTTTGCCTGGTTTGAAGCTTGCCAGGTGATTGTTCATAAAATAATTACCACTAGTTTTTATGCTTGTCAGGTACTGACAAGTTTGCAGTATTTATAGAGCTTAAACGTTCTCTTCTAGAGAGAGAGAGGAGGGGAGAAATCAGACACCAACTTTTGGATATCTTCTCGTTCTAGGATTTACAGTGCTGCAGGGGGTGAATGGGTGGACATACCATTATTCAGACACAAACATGACCTACAGTGAAGCAGAGCTGTGGTGCAGGACTAAGTATACTAACCTGGTTGCCATCCAGAACAAGGAGGAAATCAAGCATCTCAATACCTTCTTACCCTTCAATCCGGGTTACTATTGGATTGGAATCAGAAAAATTAATGATGTGTGGACCTGGACTGGAACTAACAAAGAACTGACAGAAGAAGCAAGAAACTGGGCTTCAGGGGAGCCAAATGGCAAAGGGAACAACGAGGACTGCGTCGAGATCTACATCAAAAGAGGGAAGGATGATGGCAAATGGAATGATGAGAAGTGTGAGAAAAAGAAGGTTGCCTTGTGCTACACAGGTACAGTGTGGTAAGGGTCATTCCAGTGTGACCCTGGGGAGGTGAGGTGGTGGCTGGGATGAGTTGTTTGACTTCATCTAATATTTACCTCAGAACAAGTGGTCTTGGAGTTTCCAGCCAGCAGAATCCTTTTACTGTGAGCTAGTCTGTAAAAGGAGAGCATTTCAGAAATTCTTCTGTGAAATGACAGGGTAATCCTAAATACCAAACCCTCTGATTTTCTTTTGCTATACAAGGGGCTTGTTTAGTGTCAGAAAGATAAACCAAGTGCTAGCCAGGTTTCATTAGTGGCTGTTGTTGATTCTTTGATAACTTGCTTTATTATTTTTTTTTCCAGCTTCTTGCAACCCATCTCTCTGCAGTGGCCATGGAGAATGCATAGAGACAATCAACAACCACACCTGCCATTGCAACCCTGGGTTCTATGGGCCTGAATGCGAGTTTGGTAAGATTATTTTGCCCTCCTTATTGACCAACTCATGCTAGCTGGCCTTCAGTTTGGCTTCTTGGTTTCCCTGCTCAGCCAAAGAGACTGACTGTGTGTACCATCTTGTGCTTCTTTGAAGTTAAGAGTTGTGATCCACTAAAGAAACCTGATCATGGGAGCCTTGAGTGCCACCATCCATTGGGGGACTTCAGCTACAACTCGTCCTGCACTGTTCAGTGTGAGGAGGGCTATGAGCTGACTGCACTGGAATCTGTTCACTGTACCCCTGCTGGGGTCTGGTCTGCCCCCCTTGCAGCATGCAAAGGTGAGCTTTCTGCATTCTACATGGCCCTGTAAACCTCAGTGCTGCTCTGGCAATAGGTACAAATGGAAGCTTGGCCAATTCCTTTGTAACTAATTACATGGTGTAGGTGCTATTTTATTTCAGCACGCAGGTCTCTGGTCCTAAGGAGGTGTAAAGAGTAGCATGAATGTTCTGGCCTTGTTCTTTGCAGGGAAAGGCTTTTCCAACCCTTAGGTAGGAACAGAGAATTGAGATTACGTTGCTGCGAGACTGCTCTCAACAGGCCTGTTACTCCTGAGTGTAGAAATAATTTTCTGAGGTGTTTGGCTTAGAAAGAGATACTTTTCTAAGCAAATAAAAGCATCAAAGATCACCCAGCAGCAGTCAAAACAGGGAAATGTTGGATTGTAAAGAGCTGCTATCAGGAGCTGCAGATTAATTAACAGTCTCACCTTAAGAGCCAGTTTCCCATTATAAAATATCTCCCCTTCTCTCTGCTTTGGGAGGTGGTGGCATAGCGCACCCCTTTCTAAAGCTGCTCTGTTTGCTGGGTGTGTTGCTAAGTTTCAGAAAAGAAAAAAACTTTTTATGGTTTGTTGCAAGCTAAGCTCTGAGGTGTCTCTTGTGCCTTTCAGCTGTGACCTGTCCTGCCTTGGAAATGCCTGTCCATGGGGCTGTGAACTGCTCCCATCCCTCTGAGCAGCTCAGCTGGGGAGCCACCTGTGAGTTCACCTGTGAGGAAGGATTCACCCTGACAGGACCAGCTACACTGCAGTGTGGCTCTTCTGGAGCCTGGGACAGGCAGCAGCCAACCTGTGCAGGTGATTTCCTTCTCCCTGCTCTCCTGAGCCCTCAGGGCTGTCAGCATTGCCCTGCTGCTGTCCTGAAGGCCCTGTGCTGATTGCTGTTGTGCTCCTTGTGCTGCAGCTGTGAGGTGTGAGGCTGTCCCGAGGCCAGCAGAAGGCTCTGTGAGCTGTGACCACGCTCCTGCAGAGCTCACCTCTGGCTCACGTTGTCATTTCCAGTGCAGTGAGGGACATGTCCTGGAGGGCCCATCCAGCACTGAGTGCCTGCCACAGGGACAGTGGTCAGAGCCAGTGCCCAAGTGCAAAGGTAAGACTTGCTGGGGTGGAAACCATTGATTAAAGTTTGAAGAAACGGAAGAGACTTTCTCAATCAAGTGCAATCAAAGAGTAGCATTCATCCCCACCACATCTGTAGCACTTTTCAAAAGCAGATCTCAAAGGTGGGGTCATTTATCCTGGTGAATTAGTGAGGGAACAGCAGTTCAGGGTGACAAACAACACTCTGGGGCAGTGTCCCCAGCACACACAGTAACACACTTTTAGAGTGCAGCATTCTGGCAGGGATTCTTTATTCCCTAAGCTGCAAATGGGAGCAAGTGTCAGTTTATGCAGCCCAGAGTGAAGGGAAATCTGGAGCCATTCCCAGGGTAACTTGTATGCTTTGGGTGCCTATTTAAGGGTTCTGGCTGCACTGTGCAGCCTGCTGAACTCTCTGTTTCTGAGACACTGTTGAGTTTCAAGGGAGGTATGATGGCTCTGTAGGGGACAGCTCCAGCCAAGCCATGTCTTCTTGCCAGCTCCTAGAAGAGTGTTTATCCTGACCTACTCCAAGCTAAGCTCTGAGGTGTCTCTTGTGCCTTTCAGCTGTGACTTGTCCTGCCCTGGAAATGCCTGTCCATGGGGCTGTGAACTGCTCCCATCCCTCTGAGCAGCTCAGCTGGGGAACCACCTGTGAGTTCACCTGTGAGGAAGGATTCACCCTGACAGGACCAGCTACACTGCAGTGTGGCTCTTCTGGAGCCTGGGACAGGCAGCAGCCAACCTGTGCAGGTGATTTCCTTCTCCCTGCTCTCCTGAGCCCTCAGGGCTGTCAGCATTGCCCTGCTGCTGTCCTGAAGGCCCTGTGCTGATTGCTGTTGTGCTCCTTGTGCTGCAGCTGTGAGGTGTGAGGCTGTCCCGAGGCCAGCAGAAGGCTCTGTGAGCTGTGACCACGCTCCTGCAGAGCTCACCTCTGGCTCACGTTGTCATTTCCAGTGCAGTGAGGGACATGTCCTGGAGGGCCCATCCAGCACTGAGTGCCTGCCACAGGGACAGTGGTCAGAGCCAGTGCCCAAGTGCAAAGGTAAGACTGTTGGAAATTGCAGTTTTCTGGTCATTGGGACACACACAGAAATCCATATTCCTGTCAGGCCCTAGCTCCAAACTAAACTCTGTGCTCCCATCAGTATTCAGCTGTGCCTTGGAATGCCTCCTCATGGCTCTGAGCAGCTCCCATCACAAAGTATAATAAATCTGAAAATAAATTGTACACCTACTAATGCAAAAAATTGGGCCAAAGCCAGGAAAGACTCTTAACCATATCTTTTTGTGTCTCAGTCATACAGTGTGAACCACTGAGCTCTCCTGAGAAAGGCTCTATGGATTGCTCCCATGGGGCTGGGATCTTCACCTACAACACCTCCTGCCACTTCAGCTGCCTTGAGGGATGGATTCTCAATGGCTCTCGTGTTCTTGAGTGCAGCCATGCAGGAGACTGGAGTGCCAGCCTGCCCACATGTGAAGGTATTTTGCCTGTGAGCCACAGAGAAGTGGCACTGGATTTTTAGTAAGATGAGGTGTGGAAGGGTGGTTGTGGGTAGCAACCAGTGAGCTAGAATATTTCATGAAGCCTATGAATTCAAAAGCCCAACAAAATCATTAGTTATGCTTGAAAGTAGAAAAGGGAAAAAATCCTAAAAGATCTTGGTGGAAAATGTTGATTTCTTATATATACAGATATATAGATATATAGATATATATAAATATCCCCTGCAACCAGATTTCAGTTCTGTTTGGTTTTTAAAGAAAATATTTCTTATTATGAGCTTTTTTTCATCTGAATAGAGACAAGAAGCTTTTCTAGAGAAACAGAACCTTGTGGGGAGATCTGCATTCACAAGTTTGTTTCTCAGTGGAAAGTGTTATAGGTTTTTAAATTTGGTCTGATCGTTTCTTGGATGAACTCCTCAGCCAAAAGGCCTCACAGAGCTTTTCTCTCAGAGGCTGTAATTTCAAAGGACAGAAAGCTCAGCCTTGCCTTCTCATTCAAGGCAGTAAGAGTTCTGCCCTCATCTGGAACACTCCTGGCCTGCCTGGGATGCTTTTGCTTGAGGTCCTAAAAGCTCAATTCCACTTTCATTTGCTTAAACAGGATTTAGATCCTTGAATAATTTCATCAGTCTCAGCAGGATTGCTCAAAGAGGGAGATAGCATACAGGGAGTTAAAATATGAACTGCAACATGAAAAATAAGAAGAGAGCTAATTGCTGTGCAAGGCTGGAGGTTAGAGACAGACCCTGGTGTAGGGAGCTTCTTGCCTTGCCATTCTTGCCATTACTTTGGCAATGGGTAGGGAAAATTTTGGTATTCAGTTTTTTGCCTTGTGTACAGGAATTGTCCTGTTTCATCAAGAGAGAACTTTAGTGTTACAAGCTGCAGTTCTGGATCCTCTTGAAGAGCACAAGAAAAGGGAAAAAGAGAGGGCTTCAAAGACCACCTGTGCCCCTTGATCTCACTGAAACCTTTTCATCCTTTCAGCCTCTGACCAAGCCAGCTACATCTCTGTGGGCATAGCAGCCACTTCTGCCTCTCTGCTGTCCACAGCATCATTCCTCCTTTGGCTTGCAAGGCGCTTCCGGAGAAAAGGTGAGCACTTGGTCTGGCTCCACTGCTTTATTTATCTTCCTGAAAAGTTTTCAGGAGGGAAAAAAGCCCCAAAACCTCCAAAGTCCTATACCTTGCTTGTTGAAAAAGTGGTAATTCCCATAAGTTAGATCAATTCCAAAATTATTTTCAAGAACCATCCATGTATGCCATGTTTGGCTTTTGGACGAACATCTGAAAAAGGAAAGAAATAGTAAACCCCAAATATTTAGACAACAAGAATTAGGGCTTTTGTCTTGAAATACTAACAGCTTTTCTTATTCTTCTTGCAGCAAAGAAGTTCATTCCTTTCAGGTAAGTTGCATCTCAAAAAGCAACATGAAAAAAACACTGCCATCACTTTGCTAAAATCCATTTGATACAAAACCCGTTGTCCCTAAAGTACTTTTCACTTTTTGTTTTATAGGAACTGGCAGGAAACAGCCAGTGAAGGTAGCTTCCAAAGTGCTGGCCAGAATGTCTAACTCAGGTGTTTCAGGTAAGCACATGTGATGGCTTCACTCACAAACTCTCTTTTAATCACACAAGCAATCAATCAGAGCTCCTAATTGCTGTACAATTGCTGGCACAGCAATGTGTGCTTTGGAATACCTAATATGCATCTTGGCCTTGCATGGAAGTTCCTAGCAAGACTGATGGATTTATTGCTGGAGAAATGGTTGTTCAGCTCCTTAAGGATGATTGTGCTTAGCATTCTGTCCAGCTGCATTTGGAATTAGGAATGCTTTTGTGCTGTTCTGCTACCTGCTCCATACAAAATTCCTCTGAGATGAGAGCAAATACAAATCTCTGCCAGTTTTCTGATTTATGGAGGAGTTTTGTTCTCTCCACAGGAATTGCGGCCACCCTTCACTTGTGTCTCAGATTTCTGGAGAATGAAACTGCCTGCAGACCAGCAGCTGTCCAGATGTTTCTACCTCTTGCTGACAAGATGATTGACCTTGTGTATGATTCAGAAATCTTGAACTCAAGCTGTCTGGTATTTCCATTGAAGACAAGCAGAAAACTCTGGCCTTCTGGCCAAATCCTGCCTACATTCAGCCATTTTATCCTAAACTGGGAGCTTGCCATCTCCTGTCCAGATGGTGAGCAAACACTGCTGCCTAAAGAGGAGGCTGGCTCCTCCTCTGCTCCACTCAAAGGTACTGAGGTGAGGTGAAGACATGCATCATTTCACATCACTTACTACCCTGCTGGAGGTGTCTCCTCTGGAGTCACAGGGGTTATGCTTGCAGAAACAGAAGAATCAGGATGAAAAAATGTTACCTGAACAGCTTTGAAACTGTTGATCTGGTTTGTGGAAGTCAGTTTATTTTGAGATGTCCCAGTCAATAGATATGCCTGGAGTGATATGGACAGTTATTTGGGTTTCTGCTGCATATCCCAGAAAACTTAGATACCTTTTTTTTAAACTCGAACAGCACTAGGAACCATAGTGCTTACACAAGGTACTCTGGTTTCTGAACACAGCAGGTAGATCTGAAATGGTCTCATCCCTATGGGATTGTGTACTGTAATATGTGTATATACATACATATTTATTTGTTCAGCTTTTACCACTGATATTTCTGTGCTCTTAACTGTACATGTAAAATACTTGTTCTTGAGTAGGGCTGTGGCTGTTGATCAATTGATCAGAATTTATTTTAAAATAAATTGGAGGTATTTGTAAAGATTGCATGCCTGCATAATGTTTACAAATGAAATGGAAGACTGAGATTTGCATGTTTTATGTATTGAAAATATGATTTTTTGAGTTGTTAAAAGTCTTCAAACAAGAGTCTCTCTTAATTTATGTTTAAGTTATGATTATAAATTAAAAATCTCTCATTTAACCTGATATGTATTGTCCTATTTGTAACATTTTTAATAAAATGCTTTCAATTTAACACTCCCTATTTGTAAATGTGAATAATTTTAAGTATTTGGGTCAGCCCTGTGGCTTCAACAGAAGAATGTGAGGGCAGGGAGAAGACTGGCTAAAAGCAAGGTTGTCCATTACTGGAGAATCACAGAATCACCAGGTTGGAAGAGACCTTTAATCACTGAGTCCAAACCACACCCTAACACCACCTCGATTAAGCCATGGCACTGAGTGCCACAACCAATCTTTTGTTAAAACACATCCAGGAATGCTGACTCCACCACTTCCCAGGGCAGACGATTCCAGTGCTTTATCGCTCTCACTAAAAATCTTTTTCCTAAATTTCCCTTGGAGCTTTCTGTATTTCCATAAAGCCAAGGACAGAGCAGCCAGCAGATGGGGCTGACTGCCTGGGACTGGCACAGCCAGAGCCGATCCCAAACCAGCATCCAGGTCTGAAAGGGAGGAGAAAAGATCAGTGGTGTGCCCCAGGTGCCTGGGACAGGCATGTGCAGGAGCGGAGAGAAGAGCAGGAAGAGAAATGGGGTCCCTCTAGAAGTGCAGAAGTAACAGCACAACCCGCTGAGCCCCTCCAGGTTTTTGCAGCCCTTTCTGCTGCGAAGTTGAAAGCGTTAGCACGGGTCTGGAGTTGAAAGCACAGCTCTGACTGCTGCCTAAGGACCTCCATCCCAGCCTGGCTCTGCCCTGGCTGCTGCTGGGGAGGTGGCCAGACACTGCTGGGGTCAGCCTTTGCCAGCCCCTGAGATACCCAGGGAAGCTGCACTGCAGCTCTGAAGCTGCTGCCAGGAGCCTGGCCCCGCTGGCAAACTCCAAGGGGCATTCCTGCCCCAGCCAAAGCTCAGGAGGAGCCATCAGGCCTATGAGTGAGGGTGCTGCACCCTTGCAGAGCCCATTGCTGCTTGTCCCAAACCGATTAAAGAGCTGAGAGTGGCTGTCAGCACTTCCACTGCCTTGCCAAGGTGGGGCCCAGCCCTGTGAGCAGCTGTAGAGCAGTAATCCTCAGGTTTCCTGAGGGGATGCAGAGATTAGCCCGGAACGCCCTGCTCTGAATCCCTGCAGGAGCTGTTTTGAGAGCTAAAGCACCACACGGATCCCCTGGCCTGCCCTTGTTGGTGTCCTCTACATGCGTGGCCTGCGTGTGGCATCCTCTGGAGAGAGCTGCTTATCCATCATGGCTCCCACCCTGCTGCCCAGGGCAGTCTAGCTTCTCCTTCCCTGACCAGAGCTGATGCTTCTAGCAGCTTTCCCTGGGATCTTACAGGGGCTTTATTGCCAGTAAAGAGGCTGAAAAATTATCCCTCCTCTTTCTCCAAGCATTGTGGCTCCTAGAGGCAACGCTCCTCTAGTGAGATCACATTTGGGTGGGATTTGTCCTCTACTTCTCCCATATATTCCCTAGGCCAGACAAAGATTCTCTGAAGGGGATTCTCCTTCCTTGCAGTGACTCTCAAGTTACATCTATCCTCATAATTAATGTTAGTCCAGGACACAGGCAAAAACTCAGCCTGTGCTCATCCAGGTTGCTTGACTCTTTATCCTCTCCCGGCACATTTTTTCCTGCCTCAGGATATGATTTACCAGTTAGGATGGCATGGTGCATCCAGGCCTGGAGGAGCTTCAGGAAATAATTTTACTTGTAGTGGATGTGTCTCTGCCACTGCCTTGGGAACACAACTCTTGTTTGCTGTCTGTGCAGCTCCCATGCTGCCAGCAATGGCCACGGGAATGCTGGCTGCCAGGCAGTCCTTGAGTCACTCCATTGTGTCATTCCCCCCTGTGCAGCGCTGAGCAGGCACTGATGGGCCACAGGATCTTTGCTGGAGGGACTTTCCTTATTTCCTGTTGTTCTGCTTCCCTGAAATTCCTCATCTCTCCCCGGGCCCGTGGCATTGTGCAGAAGGGGATCCATGTTCTGCCTGGCATCTTGTTTTGGTGCTGTGACCTATGGAAGCTGTGAAGGTGACATTAACTGGGAGGCACTCATGTCCTTCCACAGCTCTCTGTGTGCGTTTCCTGCTTGGCAAGGGGATGGAGTAACTTAACACATTCCTGATGAACCGAGCTACCCAGGGTGGCTTCAGCTTTTTCACTTCTGCAGCCTGACAGGGAGTTAGGAACAAAATTTCACTGCAAGTCTTAGACAGCCAGTGCTTGGTTTGGGGTGGGTGTTTCTGTGGGCTTTGGTGATATGGACAGTGTAAGACACAGATTGGGTTTGTGCTTTCTGTTTTCATAAGCAATTAGCCACCAAACAAGCAGTCATGTAGCAGGGCCTGGCTCAAGCTGCCTTCCAAAACTCCAGTTTTGAAGGACTGGGCTGGACCCAGCCTTTGGCTGTGCAGATAAGTCACTGCTCCAAACTCTGGAGGCTGCACATCCTTGCAGCTCCTTGCGTGCTGTGCTGAGGCCTGGCACAGGGGAATCTGGAGCAGCAGCTCCTGCAGGAGTTGGTGTCGAGCTCCAAACGCTGTAACCTGCTCTGGGAGCTGTCAGAGGATATTAGGGCCAGGAGGCCAGACTGCAAAACCCAGTGTCTGTGCAATGCAACATTCTTGGGCCTCTGTGAGTCAGGTTTCTGTCCTGAGCCTTGCTGCTGTTTGGATTCCTCTGCTTTGATGGCTTCTTTCCCTTGGCTTGAGTGTCCTGCTCTTTTGTGGCTGGTGCTGGGTGTTTGCTGAGGTGTCTTCAGTCCACAGACCTAGAGAAGCAAATTATTATGATGAGCTCTTGGTCAGGGACAGAGAAGACCACAAGTTTTCTGCTCCCTGGGAGCTATAACTCACATCAAATGAGAAATACAGCCTGGCCTTGCCCAGCCACAGTCACGACAGGTTCCTGTTGGTGCTGGGCGGCAGGAACTTGGTGGAAGGCAGGTACCAGAGCCCAGCCTGTCACAGCACTTGCACAGTTGTCCTATGGAGCTCCCTAGCCTGGTTTATAGCCTCTCTCCTGCACCCCTGGAGGAAGAAACAATCAAAATTGCAGGTTAGATTTCACCAGTGGAGTCAAAACCCGCTGGATGGTTTTTGCTACTCACCTGGCACTATTAAACCTCACTTAGAAGGGATGCGGACTTGGCCAACACAGTTCAGCTGTGGCTCCACAGAAAGAAATCTGCAGCCCCAAAAAAAAGTGTTTCCCCAGCTGATGATGGCCAGTGCTTTTTCCAGCTCAGGAAAGCTGCTGCCAAGAACAGGACAACGTGCAAAAAGCACAAATGCCTCCTAAGCAAGGCAGCAGCAGATGCCCCCGGGCAGCTGCCAGCAGGTTTTCTACCTGCCTTCCTGCTTCAGGGAAGGACATTCCCAGAAAAGCCCAACAGTTGCTTTGACTTTCAGCCTGGGCCAAGTGGGACCTTCATCAACTTCTCGCCTCGCCAGCTGCCATGAAAGCAGCGATGGCAGGTGTGAAATTGCAGGTGACTCGCTCGCTTCTGGCACTCCAGTGCTGTCATTTTTGGCTTTTGACAGCCTCTGAGTGGGCAGGATGAGGGAATCACAGTGAATTCATGCCTTCTGGAGCAGGCCTTGGGCCACGGAGCACTTGGGTGGAAGGAAAAAGGTTAAAGGGGAGATAGGAAACAATTTGTTTAGGGTTTATTCCAAGGACGATTTCTGCAAAGGAGGGGCTGCAATCAGGCAGGATGTATTCACTTCAGGATCTTGGGAAATCAAGCTCAGCCTGGCCCAAACCAAGGGGAAAATGCAGCACAACTCACACAGCATGAAAAGGCAATGTCCCTGCTTTACCTCATCTCGTGTCAGTGCAAACAATCCAGATAACATGAAAATCAGACATGGTGGAATGCTGTCATTACATGAACAACCAAGACATCCTGTAGGGAAATGATACAGTTTGAGCAGAAAGACGGTGGGGGTTGTCCTGGAAAGTCCTATCCTAAGACAGAGAAAGGGCCCTTTCCAGTCCTTGCTGTATTTCTGCTGAAGGCAGCAGAGGACAGCTCTGCAGGTAAGTTAGGAGCTTCTGGGTCACTGTCAGAGCATGGAGAAGATCTCTGTTACTTCACAGCAGATCACTTTTGATCACTGCAACCCCTGGAAACAACCAGATGCAGCAGAGGTTCTCCTATTCTGTCTTCTAATCCGTGTTTTCCTACAAGTGAGTTTAAAATCTGCATTTTTAAAACTTACCAGACCTACAAAGTAGCTTGTAAAGCGACTTCCACAAGTGTTGGGCTCATGGAAGTCACATAATTGCTGAAAAGAAATCAGACACAGATCTCCATTTTTTCCAGACTGCTGTTTGTCCAGTTTGGCTGCATTAAATCCAGAAGTGGTTTCTTTAGTCGCTGACAAAAGTGTTTCAAATGCTGCCAGACAAAGCTAATAACACACACACACACACTCACAATGATCAGTCAAAGCTTTTGTTTTGTCACTTTTGCTTCCTGTTTCTTTGCATGCACACGGGGGCACATTTTGGTTCTCAGCCCATTAAATGGTGAATGAACCCTCACAACAACCTTCCCTGCCTCCTAAGTGGGAGAAAGTCTTGCAGGTCAGCATTTTTTGTGGCAGGAATGGGTGATGGAGACTCCACAGACTTTAAAAGCACTTTTTTTCATGTTCCTGCATGAGCAGGGGAAATGGAGATGGTTGCAAACAGCAGGTGATCCACATCCACGAAGCTCCAGAAAGTGATTCTACCTTAGAGAAATGCACTGTGCAAGGACAAATCATCTGGAGGCATTTTAGGAACATGGGTTCCCCCAGATTTTTCAATGAGCAAAAAATTAACTCTGAAGGGCAGATTTCTCCTTGAGCTTACACCTGAGGACAGAACTTGTCAGAGGTTCCTAGAAAATAGGATTTGAAGAGCCCTGAGAAGTTGTCTACTAAAAACCCCTGTCTCAGACTGGGTTATTCTGCAGGTGGAAGCTATGCACCCTAGGCAGTAAGTAGGGGCTCTCTGACAGGAACCTGGGTATGTAGGGCAAATTTTGGGAGGAAACCTCCAAATGGGGTCCCTCTAGAAAAGCAAATCCAAGTGCCCCCCCCCCCAACTGGTTTGGGTAAAGATTTCCTTGGAGAAAAGAAGAAAAAACTGCTTTTTTCTGCTGTGGCACCCCATGTTTGAAAGAATATTCCAAGCAACCCCAGGAGTTTGGGTGCCAGCTCCCACTAAACCACATCCCAAAGTGCCACATCTGAATGTTTTGTAAATACCTTCAGGGATGGTGACAGAATGATGCAGAAATCTTCAGTGGAGAGCTCTGGGACCTTCCCAGGAAGAGCAGAGGACCTTTACCAGGGGAATGACAGGTCCTATTCTCACTCCCCTGCCTTCTCTTTCTGCTGCTTGATAGGAGGCCAAACAGGCCTTTGCTGTGATCTGGGACAGCCATCCTTCTGTTCCCATGTCTGCAGTGGGAAAACATAAGCCATCAGGGTGTTTGGATGCTGTGGGAGCAGGTGCAATAGGGGACCTAAAAAACAACAGACCAGAAAACATATGGGCCTNAGCTATGCACCCTAGGCAGTAAGTAGGGGCTCTCTGACAGGAACCTGGGTATGTAGGGCAAATTTTGGGAGGAAACCTCCAAATGGGGTCCCTCTAGAAAAGCAAATCCAAGTGGCCCCCCCCCCAACTGGTTTGGGTAAAGATTTCCTTGGAGAAAAGAAGAAAAAACTGATTTTTTCTGCTGTGGCACCCCATGTTTGAAAGAATATTCCAAGCAACCCCAGGAGTTTGGGTGCCAGCTCCCACTAAACCACATCCCAAAGTGCCACATCTGAATGTTTTGTAAATACCTTCAGGGATGGTGACAGAATGATGCAGAAATCTTCAGTGGAGAGCTCTGGGACCTTCCCAGGAAGAGAAGAGGACCTTTACCAGGGGAATGACAGGTCCTATTCTCACTCCCCTGCCTTCTCTTTCTGCTGCTTGATAGGAGGCCAAACAGGCCTTTGCTGTGATCTGGGACAGCCATCCTTCTGTTCCCATGTCTGCAGTGGGAAAACATAAGCCATCAGGGTGTTTGGATGCTGTGGGAGCAGGTGCAATAGGGGACCTAAAAAACAACAGACCAGAAAACATATGGGCCTGCCCCAGCCCTTAATTAACCTAATTGCTGTAGGTTCCACAAAGGTCTGCATGTTTTCCTAGCATGGTTTCCCGTGCAAACTCTGCTCCCTGTGACAGAGAGCAGACAGCAGCCCCTTCCATCCCACAAGGGGCCCTGCAGGGCAGCCCACCCCCATAAAACCCAGCTGGGGAGCCCAAGGGTGCAGATTCTCCACAGCACACCTCTTCAATGAGGTGCTGTGGGCTTCTCTGGAGAGAAAGTGGGGGCAAGGAATGGGTTTGGGAAGCTCACAAGGGTTATCAGAGCCCAGAGCTGGGGCTTGTCTGCCTGCCCTGTGTCAGAGGAGGTGGCTGCTGCAGGGCTCTGAGTCACTCTGGCTGCAGGTGGTTGGCTGGTGAATGTATTGAGCCAGCTCACCTGCATGTTCCACGGCACAGTGAAACCACTGGGTATTAATAGAAAGAAGCTGGTGCAAAAAGAACACAAAATTCTCTTTGGTTAAAGAGCACAGCTGGGCTGTAGCACTTTCTTCATTACTTCAGAGCTAGGGAAAGAGTAGTAAAGACTCTTTACTAACTTTTGTTGCTCAGACAACAGGAAGGTTTTTCTCACTTCAGAGTCACTCTTCCTCACTGCAAGTATTTGGAGAACAAAGTCATTCCCAGTTTGGTTAAACATTTGTCTTTCTGTGGCACTGGGTTGTAAACAAAGCTGTTGTCCTAAAGACACTAAAGATAGCTAAGTTTCCTGAGGTTCAGAGATACCCTCTAACAACAATCCCTGTTTTGTGCTGCAAACCTAAAATGTGAAATTGGCTGTCCAGATGTCTGGTAGGGAGCAGCCCAGCCAGCCAGCCAGCTCTTCGCAAGGGAGTAGCTATTCCCACTGCTGAGCTTCACTCCAGCAGAGCCTCAATCCTCACTGAAACTCAAGGGCTGGAGATGTGAAGCCCAGCAGAAGGAGCTGCCTTGAGAGGTGCAGAGATGCCAGTGTCTGATGCAGGCACATCTTGTCTGGCCAGCCATGTCAAATGTTTATCACCTTTGGATTCACCCAAACGCTGCCCAAAAAAGCAAATCAGATGTGTAGTAGTGTTGGCAATCTCTGTAGGAACCTCCTCTCTGCCAGATTCTCTCTCCCCGCCCTCCCAGCAGGTGCCAGCTGGGTTTTTGCTTTCTTTGATCCTATGATTGTGTTTCGTCAAAGCAAGCCCAGTCAGAGGACACAGAGCCTAAGGGCTTACTAAAATTAGGCCTGATCTTTAGTCCTGTTTGCAAGTCATTTCTAGGCATGGCCATGCCTGACACACAAACTGACAAAAATCAGGGTTTGCAAGTCCTAAGTGCAGCTATGTTTGTGTCGTTGTTTGCAAAGTCCTTTGGAGCAGCTGTGTGCCTGCTAGGACAGACCAGCAGCACACAGGCTCGCATCAGAGAGCCCCTGTGAAACAGATCTCAGCAGACAAGCAGCCTCCACTCTGCACCTCCCTGACACAGGAGGATCACAGGAGAAGCACAATTTGGACACAATCACACCAAGCTCACACAGTCCCCACGGCTCTGGGCTGGTGTCACACGTGCTCACTGTGGGGATCTCTGGGTCTTCTTCGAGAACAACCAGTGATCAAGATGTTAAGCCCCAATTAAGTTAATGGGGCTTAAACAAATCTTTCAAGTTGAATGTGGTGGTTTGTGTTTTAGTGGATCTGGAGCTTCCCTTCACCCCTCATCCCACAGAGCTACTTAAATAACAGTGGTTACTAAAGAGGAATTATGGACAGCAGCTCAAACCCCAAAGTGCAGCCAGAAGAGGTGTTTGGAGTACCTGTACAAAATGCCTTCAAAGAGGTGATGAATAAGCAACAGAGGCAAGGAGGGAGAGTAAAAAGTGTGGTTTGTGCCTGTTTTTACACTTAGTTCAGAGTGGTTTTTGAACGAAGACGACACGTGGAAGTTGGGTCTCTGGATGGGTTGTTTGCCAAAAATGCCATGGGAAATCAATGCCCTGTTGGTAGCTGACAGGCATGTCCAGGACAGGGATGGAGCCCTCTTTTAAGGATCTACTTGAGAGAGCTGAAGGGATTCAAGGTCAAAAGAAATAAAAAGAAATGATTCTCCCTGTCACCTGCCCTGGAGACAGGGATGTCCCAGAAGCTCCCTCTGACTTCCAGGGGGAGACAGGAAAGATCCTGGTGTCAGCCCTGAAACAGGCCACTCCTAGGCTGTTAGAAGCTTTCCAGGCCAAACCCAACCCCATACATTTCACTTGAAAACAAATGGACAGCCAGATCTGCTGCACACCCTTCCAGGAAGCTTTGCAAGGCAGGTTTTTCTTACAGCTCCCACCACAAAAAGGTCTACAAACTCTCATTTGATGAACAGACAACAGCATTTATTCTCCCTCCTAACAAGGTTTCCTTAGAAATGGATCCACTGCTGAATCCAGAGTCTGCCCTGGCATATTCTGGGGGACATCTGGTGTAAATTCTTCATTATTAGATTACATTAGTTGCAGCAATAATCATTCACATGGGATTATTACATCCAAGCTTGCCTTTATCCTTTCACACATTGTCTTTCCTGGTTCCCCTTCAAAGGGCTGTTATGAGTCTGTGTCGGGGCAAGAAATTAACTTGTTAGTAATTTATGCATCATTTCCTCCAGCCACATATATTTAGGGCAAGATCAATAAAATATAATAAGGAAGCGGGTGGGTATTGTCACCATGGGGCTGAAATAATTCCTTTGGTATCGCTCTAAATCCTTCCCTCACACACAAAAACCCCGCAGTCCTGTCCATCATTAGTTTGTTTGGCTGGGCTGTATCAACAGGACGTGGATTCAGCTCTTTTGTGTGCTTGAAGAGTTCATGTCCTGCTACTTCTGCTTGCAGCCACACAAAGTGCCTCAAGTGGAGATTTAAGATTTTGAGAGAGCCACGTTTCACAGCCTTTCTTACGGCTCCTGTCGTGTAATTAAAGCTGTGCCATGCCACACTGGAGATTCATTTCTGGAGTGGCTCCATGCTCTGGCAGCTGCTGTAATGTGTTAGTTCTGAGAAAGGGAAAGGGATGGGAAGAGGGATCTGAGCACCACAGCTCAGGGCTCTTGAAATCTCGCTCGTTTGTGGGCACTGGGGAGGCAAGCCTGAGTGGATCTGAAAGGTCACTGGCTGGTTTGAGAGGATCTGCAGTCCCTGAGTAGTGATCTGACTGCTGGGCAGCCCTTCCTGGGTAAAAACAAAATGAGGAAAGAAAAGAAGGAGTTTGGATCCACCTTACCCACAGCACTGCAAAGACATGAGGGGCAATGCTTGTGGTTGAAGGAACACACTGGATTTCTATGGCTCCCAAAGAGGAGTCTCTTTTCTCGCCTCCTGGCTTCAATCCAGACTACCCTGCAGGGTTTCACCTCTGTGAGACCTTGAATTTCAGGAATTTGTTGCAGTTTCACATAAAGAATCTCCTGAAAATTCAAGCAAAACCAAATCAGCGATTTGGCACCCTTGCTAGCTCTGCATGCCTGCGCTCCTTGTGGCTGCTTCTCCTGCAGGAGATGTCCTGGCACTTGGCACTGATGTGGAAGAGGCTGTGTGGCCCAACTTGGCTTTGGCAGTGCTCTGGCTGCTGATCTCAGCCGTGCAGAGGCTCCAGATCCTCAAAGTCTCTGCAGGGAAACGTCTCGAGACCCCTCTGCGCTTTGGGACCTGCATGAGATTTGTTGCTGTAAACGTGGAGAAATCTAGCAGAGGGAGGTGGTTAAAACCCCCCTGCAGGTCTGACTGGCACCTCATAGGAATTCTTGGTGGAGTTGTGCTGGGCTGGGCAGCACACAGTGTACAGGATGGGGCAGTGGAGGCAGAGCAATCTTGCCCTTCACAACCCCGGCGGTGTTGACACAGCCCGAAGGGGAGCGCAAAGGAGATGAGATAGGAAGATTATCAGTTCAGACAGGGAAGAGGAATGTTGTTTGCCTGTAGCTCTTCTCCATCAGGACTGGCAAAATCCAAACATGAAGATGTCTATGCCTGGTTAGAGAATGTAACAGAGATAAGCAAGCACAGGAACAAAGCCAGGGGCTCCAACTTCAGCACCAGAAAAACCGGTCACAGCACAGGCTGGTTGTTTTCTGAAAGCCTCCTGGAGACAAGGGTCTGTCCAGGTCACCTGCAAGAGCTAGGGACACTGCCCAGGAATGTGTACAGAACACTGCTGCCTTCACACCTGCCCCCATTGTCCTCAGACAGCTTTGGTGAGGCAAAACCAGCTGTGCTTGGTCCCCATGGGACTCCAGTGCGGATGTGGCTGACACTGCCACCTTCTTGATGCTTGATGCTTGATGCTTGATAGAGTTGGTGCAGATGAGAAAAAACAGTCAGCTGGCAGAGAGGAGGAAAGCAGAACTGAGACAGATGCTCAGACCGTATGGATGGCAGTTGTTGGCTCAGTTTTGTTCCTTTAGGAGCTGGGATTAGAAAAGAAGTCGCTTCCAGGAGACACTTTCTCAGCAGAGCTGCTGCAGACCGACTGCCTGGTGTGGCAGGGCCCTTCCCAGGCAGCCCAGCCCTCCCCAGCCCTCCCCCTGGCATTGCAACATCTGCCTCTTTCCAAAGAGACAGGAGCCTGAAGAGCAAACACAGGAAACCCCAGCCCCGGTCAAGGTCTGGGAGGTAAATTTGTAACTTAGGACAGATTGTGAAGATGCTGCTTTGTAATATGTAAATATTCCTTTCTTTCTCCAACAGCCCAGAGCTGCTGAGGGAGCTGATCCCAAACTTCCCTTCATGGTTGAGTCTGCTGAAGAGACAGGACACAGGTTGGAAATGCAGCCGGGCATGCAGGCTCCTTATCCCCTGGAGATGGGATCCTTCCCTCACTTCTGTAAGTCCTGCCCTGAGCCTGGGCTCAGCTGTGGGCTGGGAAGCTGCAGGGGACACCTCTGTGAGCATTGCCAAGGGCTCTGGGGTGTGCCCAGCCTCGTGGGCATGCTGCTCAATTTTAGCCAGCAGTGCCAGCTGAACAGAGCCTTTATGGGACTTGGATTCTCGGTGCAGGTTTTGGAAAGGAGCCCTCGTAACCCTGTGCTGCTCTGTCCACTGTGAGAGAGTTCAGACACTGGGAAAAGCTATTGAACAGGAATGGTGGAGGTGTGATGGGACTCGGGATGGGCTCGGGAAGGCAATGGCAGCTCTGTCCTTGAAGGTCTCTGATTTGGGGCAGGAAGATGGGCAAGCTGAGCTTTTGTTCCTCCGTGTTTCTTCCAGACCTTTGAGTCTGTGTTTTCCTACTGAAGCAGAGGAAAAGTTTCCAGGGTGTGGAGGGGGATACTGTGTTTATTAATGGCTTGTACTAAAGGAGTTCTGGCAATCAGCTTATAAAGGGTAAAAAAGAACAGGTGGAAGTTACCCATAGAGCTAGTCAATAGCACATAGAATAACACTTTTAACAAAGTGATGGTTCACTAAAAACTGAACCTCTCCCTAGATAAATACTGATTTTGTCAAATATATGAAATATTTGTGTGTATGTATAGAGAGAGAGAGAATTCCATTGGAAAACTGTCTTAATGGCCTAATTAATTTCAGATCCCTTTGAACCTGCTTTGGGTTTTGACCTGATTCAATATGTTTCACCACCTCTGCCGCATATGAGCTTTTTGCAACATGCGTGTATCAATATTCTGACCAAAAGGAATATATTTGCTTGCCTTTATGTATTTCCAAGTCACATGAAATATAAACCAGCTACCTCTCTTGCTGCTTTATTAATAAATATGTCACATATCCATATCAATATCAAGTTTAATTAGCATCAGCAGGCACACTATTTGCCTGATTCCTATATATCAGTGGCACAACACTGCAACTGATTCAGTCAGATGCAAAGTAACCTTTGCACCAGTTCTGAACTCCCTGAATCAAAACCAACCTGTGTTGGGCAGATGTGTAAGTAAAGAACAGAGAGAAATTTATCTTCTTGTCTCCAAGCTCTAAAAAACTGTCAGCCTACTTTCACCCCTCAGGATGAAGGAAGGCTGTACAAGATCCCTGCTTGCTGCTCAGCCCTAGTCTCAGTCTCAGGCTTAGACCCCAGACTCTTGTCTGGAAGTGATATCCACAGAGGATTTGTCACCAGCTGCAGCCAGCAGAGCCCAGAGCTGGAGTCTAGCAGTGCTGCCCAAACCACTTGCAGGTACTCACAGGCTGGCCCCTTCCACTCTGCATCTGTCAATTATGTGAGCGTCCTTCCCATCCTGACTTTTCCCAGCTGACCTTTTTAAGCCCACTTGCAGGTTCTGCCCAATCTTCCCACTGACAGCTCTGGAGATTCATTCTGAATGCTGCAGAGGCAGTTGGTTTAGGGGAGAGAGGTCTGCAACCTTTCCTGGGCTGGCCTGCCTTTCACTTCCTCAGAGACAAGCTCACGCAGAGCCGAAAACACTCGCGGGGAGCTGGGGGATGCTGCCTTTGCCGTGCTCCCCTTCAGACAGCGAGCTTGGAGCTGGCTTTTGCACGAGAAAGAAATGTCTGTGTGAAGTCAGGGAGCTGGGAAATCACAGGTGACTGGAACAACAGGAACAACTCCTGCTGCAACTTTCGTGTAACTCCAGCGACCGAGGGAGAAGACTTTCCTTGCTCGGCTACTCCTTGCAGAGGGGATGGAACATTAAAAGCAGTTTAATTAGCTAATTGGAAGGTTACTCCTAGGCCAAACCTAGAGTGTTGTAGGAGGCATCACAGCAGTGACAGCATTGAGGAAAGGGTGGGAATGTGTTTGTTGCAGATACTTTCTGCTTCAGCTGAAGTCCTGAGGACTTTTTCACCTACAGGGTGAGGCTAGAGGGTGGTATGGAATTAGATTTCTCTCATCTTGCTGTGATCTTGGTTTCTTTCCTTGCTCCTGCTGCAGTAGCTTGCTGGGGTGATCCAGAAGCTGAGCTGAAAGCCTGCACCATGTGCCTAGTGTGATACCTGGCTCTGTAAGTCCCTTGCTTGGGCTAAAAGCAATATTCTGCTGCCCAGCAGGCACTGCCTCCCTGGGATGCCCTTGGGAGAGACAGGAGCTGTCTGGAGTCGGTGCCTCTGTGCCCTCTCCTGTGTCCCAGGGGCGTGCAGCAGCTCTGAAGGACCAGGATGCCAATACCTGCCCTGTCCTTGCTGTCCTGTCTTGCTGAGCACAGCTCTCTGGTCAGACGAGCCTTTCTGCCCTGGGGGGATTTTGCAAGGCTCTTAGTTCCTTTCTTGTTGCAGTTTTTTTTGACGGGAAGCCTTTGATAGAGTTGTGGCAGAAATTGCTCTTACCTTGGCCTGCATCTTCCAAGCTTTCTCCTGAAACATTGCTGGATTCTGAACAACTCGTTCTGGGGCCAGAGTTTGGCTGGTCCATTACCTACCTGCGAGGGGTGGCAGAGGTGATGGCTGCATTGTTGGGAGGCCAGGCTGCCTCCACTCCCAGCTGGCAGAGGTCCTGTGTTGTCAGCAGTTTTACAAGTGCTTTATCTGTAGATTTGGCTATATTACTCTGGCTATGTATGTATGTGTTGCTAGAGGAAAGCCTCTGTTTTCAGTGTTTGGAGGAAGAAAAGCATTGCACTGCAAATCCTGTAGGAGAAGCTGAGTTCAGAGACTGAGACAGACTCAGGGCTGGGTTCTTCAGTCATTGGCACCAACCCTGCTGGGCTCGAGGGCACAAAGCCGAAGTGCACCAGGAATCTCAGTCTCCTCATAAAAACAAACAAAATCTGAGTCCTGCCATCCCTCAGCACCCTGGGGAGTGCATGGTGAGGCTGCTGCGAGCCCAGAGCAGATGAAGCTGCCTGGGGAGTTGGGCTGTTTTGAGGTGTAGGCTCATTCCTTTCCCCTTGGGTCCATTTCCTTGGAATCTCCAGTGGAAAGGAAGGCATGGGAGCAAAGATGTCTTGTCTGAGTGCTGAGAGCTGTGCTTCCTGATCCTTGGCATGGGAGCCAGCAGGGTTACAGGAGAACACAGCGCTATTTAGGGAGCAAGGCTGGCCCTGGGGGCAGCGAAGGGGTTAAAGCTCAGCCCTTCTGCCCAATCAGTCTGGCTCGCCTGTAATAACCAATTAACGAAGTGTAATTGTGCAAATCCATATGTGGCAGTAATTACCAGAGAGATTAATGGATTCCTTCCTTTCTAAGCGGAGCCCACCGCAGCTTGCCAGCGTCCCCCCGCCACCTGAAAGGGCTTGGGGAGGGGGGGAAAAGCAGGAGCTGCTCTTCCCTGGACACTCTGTGGTGAAGCCAAGCAGACAGGGAGGCCCTGTGGGGACTGCCCCGTGCTTGTTTAAATAACCCTTTTCATCTCCCTGCTTTCCTTACGTACAGCTCGCTGCTCCCTGCCTTGGACCCGGCCTCTTGAGGACAGTTCGTGCCCAGCCTGTCGAGGCCAGGCTGCCATGTCCCTGCCCTCCCCATTGTCCATTCATTCCCTGCTCCCTGGTCCCCTGTTTAGCCCTAATTGCTGCAGAATATCCCGTCTGTTTTTGCCCTCTTCTTTTGTAGCTTTGTTATTTTAGTTGCAACGGGTAATCCAGCAAACTGTTAAAGGCATACACGAGGCGAGGAGGGGACAGCAGGGCGCTCGGGCCAGGTTTTCAGGCCAGGATTTGGGGTTGTGTTTGGGGCATGGCAGCTTGCAGGCAGGCTGGACCCAACACGTGGGTGGGTTTTCTTAAGGAAATGTGACCAGAGAAGCCAAGAGTGACCCTGGAGCATGGGAACATTTCCCCCTGCTAATGCTCTGGGTGGTGAAACAGGGCACTGAGTGCTGCTGAGGGAGGAGGAGGTACATTTTGTGGACCTGTCCCCTGGCAAATCACCACCATGGGGGCAACACAGACTCATCATCCACAGCTGCAGCAGCACCTTTGAGATGCAAAGTGCCTTATCCCACCCTGGTTAGACTTAACCCCACCTCACACAGGTCTGAGGGAGCTGGGAAGAGCTCAGCTCTGTTCCTGTGCTGGCTAAGGCTTCCTGCCCCTAGTCCCTGACAGGGATCTCGTGCAGAGCCTCAGCCCCTGGGGAGGGCTGGTGTGCTGGCTGGGGAGCATCTGTCACCTGGCTGCACGCACAGGGCCACGCGTGCCCGGGGCTGGCTGTGCCTGCTCAGCAGGGGATGGGGCAGGTGGCTTCAGTGGCATGGCAGGGAGTGGTCACATCACATCCCACGTCAAGCATCCTCCCTGACTTCCTCTCCAGGCTGAAAAAGGGATGCTGGGGTTTGAACCTGGGGTCTGTGGATTTATTTGTTTGTTTGTTTGTTTGCGTGCTTGCCCTCTGTGTGAAGGGTGGGATTTGGATTTGGGGTAGGTCAGAGCAGTGTGGGCTGGCTGAGAGCTTGTCCTGGATGTAAAAAGCACTCAGACAGAGCCAGGCTAAAGGTCCATCCATCTGGAAAATGATGGATGCATCTAGGGAAGATAGGAGCAGAGTGTGTCCTTCCTCCAGCAGGTACCTACCAGCAGCCTCTGCCCTGAGCTGCTCAGCATCTCCCATCACTGATAACCTTGTGGGTCCAGGACAGGCTGCCCCTGTAATGGTATCTGTACAGGCATCCCTGCAGAGCACATCTGGCTGTTCTCTGGCAGCCCTGGCCCCATTCACTGCCACAAGCATGGGGAGGGATGTAAATGACCTTCTTCTTACTGCTGACTTGTTGCAAAGGCCAGGAATGTGGCAGCTCTGAGGGACTGGCTGTGCAAGGTGCTCATCAGCAAGGTTCTTCTCCAAGGAGGGTTGCAGATGATGGGGGAGGTTCTGGGAGATTCTTTCCTGAAGGAGATGGGAATGCACAGAAAGGAGCAAATTCCTAGAGGAGTGGGAGAGGTGGAGAACACTGACCGAGATTCTGCTTTTGGGTCTCCTTGCTTGGGGTTCTGGGAGCCAGGCCACACAGATTGCTTGGTTTCCATCCAGGAAAAGGCACCAGGGCTGCTCTTGGCCATTCCAAATGGGATTGTTTTGTTTGTCAGAGAGGTGTGTCTCTTGGAGTCAGCTGAGGCCCTTGATTCTTTTAGCATTTCCATTTCACCTAACCACGGGTTCATCAATACTCCTCTTCCCTTGCTGCTGGCTCATCCTAGGCTGGAGGTTATGTGTGCCAAAGCACGGCCTGTTAAATGTGTTTCCTGGGTCTGCTCTGCCTGTGGGATCTTTCCTTTCTGGAAAGCTCTCCATGGGGCACACATGCCTGGGGGGATCCAGGGAAACACCTGAGGCACCGAGGGATGTATTTTGCACAGTGAGTGTTGGGTCCTTGCTGCACTGGATTTTAGGGTTGCAAGATTTAATAGAAAGGTGTGATTTAAAAGCCTCATTACTTAAATGAGCCCTGGAGATTAATATGACTTGGCTCTTAAATATTCAGAGCTCCCAGTGGGAGCATCCCTTGGCCTGTGCTGACTCCCAGACCGTGCTTGGGAACTATCTGATGGGAAATGCCAATCTTTGCAACCATCGGAACAGACCCTGGGACTGTGCCCCAAGACTGGGGAATTTATCAACCTTTCAGGGTGTGCTGATGGTCTGGAAAAGTTAAGGCCTGAAAAGGGACTGGACTCCCGATTTTTCAGCTGGGATCTGGCTGGCTGGCAGAGGAGACAGCTCTGTGGAGAAGCTGATCTTCAGGGCTTGCTTTAAGAAGCTGACTTAAGTCAGTGCACATCAATGCAGTGATCATGAGTATGCCCACATCATCCCAGGTCATTTCTCTGCTTCTGCTGTGCAGAGGCTGCTCCTTCTGCTCAGGGGCCCGAAAGTACAGGGCCAAAATGTGTGGCTGGTGCTCCTTTCTCTCCCCCTCTTTCTACTGTGAAGGGGTTGAGGGGCAAAGAGCAGATATTTGACAGCAAATGTCATTCCACATCCCTGCAAATTCTTCACGTGCTTGCTCCTTGCTGCTGGGCTGTCTGTGGTGTGATCTGTCCCTGCCTTGATCCAGGACTGCTCCTTTCTTTGGGACATGAGGAATTTTGTCATGCTCCCACGACTTTAAATACCAGAGGATTTTCCATTTGGTACATGTGGCTTTTGGGAGGAGAACATGAAAGAAAGTGGAGGGCACAGAAGAGGAAAGGGACGCTTGCTGTAGCTGGCTCCTTAGCCACCCCTCAGCTGCACAGGGAGGTGGAGGGATTTCAGCATCTTCTGCAGGGAAACACTGAGAGGAACCTTTCTTTTGGGAGAATATCTTGGCTGAGTTTCGTGCTGTGTTTGTCTCCCTTTGGCTGCCAGTGGAAGATGAGTCCCTGGGGAAGGACAGCTGCTAGGACACATGAGGGTTGTGTGTCTGTGAGGGCAAGGCAAAGAGGAGACTTGGTCCTCTGCATCTCAAACAGACCTGGCAGAGTCTGCTGGAATTGGTTGTACCTATAAAAGGGATGAACCTCTAAATGAACCTGTTGCTTTTCTGTGAAATGGAAATGCCTGCATGGCTTAGAAGACACTCCACCAAGAGTGGAGTGGCTGGAGCCACCAGTGGAGGCAGAGACAGCGAGGGCTGAGGTCTTTATATCCTCCTTCTCCTTTCTTTTACTGCCAGCTCATGAAGGGATTTTTGGGGTTTGCTCATCTCAAATACATCATTTTTTATCTCATTGCTTGTGTTGTGCTTCATTTCTTTCAACTGCCATGCCTGAGCTGTGTCTCCGGAGCATATCTGCACCAGAGCATGGTGCATGGCTGCAAAGATGGGGTCTGGTTGGGGGTTGTGGTGTGGGGCTTTTATTCTCTGATGACTCAGAGGCATCATAGGTGTGAACTGGGGGCTTGCATGGGCAGGGTTGCTGTATTTGGAGCAATGGAAAACTTGTTTCAAGGCTTGCTTGAAATTCCTGAGTGGAGTTCAGGAGACCCATCCCCAGGAACTCTGTGTCATTCCAGAAACAGGAGATCTTTGTGCATGAGAGGAGACAGCAAAGCCTTGAGAAACCTTGCCTCTCCCTTCTTCTTGAAGACACAATTGGGTTTTAGTGGTATTTGATTTCCTTCCCTGCTCTCAGGGGACTGAATGGACAGGAAGCAAAGGATTCATGTGCCAATGAACCTGCAGAAGTGAAGTGGAGGTCCAGGTGATCTGACTGAGGAGCCCCAGGCATCCTGTAAGAGGGGCAGCTTCCCACTGTGGCTAATAGAAAATGCCTCACTGACTGGAGCAATGACTAAACTCCAAAGACAGCTGGATGAGGAGTGCTGACTGGAGCAGAGCCTTGGTGCTTTGGTGGATGTGACTTTTGGGCCCTTGGTCCAGACCTAAAGCTGTGTGGCCACAGTGCTGATCTGGCATAAGCACCCTCTCTTTCTTCAGATCTTTTCAAATTATTGTAATGGGGCCAATTTGGTGAGGCAGGCTTTATCCTGGACCAGATCTGCTGGCTGCCAGAGAGGAGACTCCGTTGGAGACATAGAAAGAGCGACAGGAGTGATTCAGAGAAAGCTGGAGCCCTCACTGTGGCATTAATTTGACAGTGTGCACTCAGATGCTCACACCTGATCCAGGCAGAGCTCAGAGCAGAAACCCAGTGTGAACAAGCTTAAAGCTTTCTTGGAGAGAACACAAATCAGAAATCCAAAAGTACCTGCTGAGCTCCCCTCTCCCATGGCCAGGACACAGAGGGACCTAGGATTAGATCTCTTATGATAAATATCAACCTTCTGGGCTTTTGGGGCCTGCCTGCTGTGGCTGGGACCTTGGGGCACCCATGGCTATGCCCTCAGGTACTAGTGCTAGCCCTTGATGTGAAGCTGTTCCTCTTGGATACCTCCAGCCTTCCTCCCCTGAGAAAGGAGCTACTCCAAGCAGAAATAACCCCTGCTACCCTGAACTCCAGGACAGCCACGTTTGCCTGTCTGGTATAAATAGACCATCTGAGGCAGCAGGATGTGATGGAGATTGACAGGTTGTCTCCAGAGTTTTGCACTTGCTGAAGCAGGAGGAAATGTAAAAGCATCAACATGGGGAAGCACAGCAGGAGAGCAGCAAGCAAAGCCCTCCAGGGGCACCACCTGCCACGGGAGGATGCAGGTGGGGGCTCCTGGTGGCCCTGAGCAGGGCACTGCTGTGACAAGAGCTTCCCCAGCCTGTGCTGAGCCATGCTAGGTCCAGCATGTGCCTGGAGTGTCACCCAGCTCAGCCTCTTGCCAGCAAGGCTGCTGACAGAAATCCAGGTTTCCCTGCAAAAAAAGAGAGTGGGGAATGGAGCAGGATCAAGGTGGGGGAAAGAAAAGGGTTTGGGAGTTTTCTAGTTCTGTAGAGATAGGTATGGGAAGCAAGTTTCACATAGGTAGTTTGTTTCTAGGTAGTCAAAGATGCCTCTAAATCAATATTTATTTGTGACTGAGGGCTGCCTTTTAAATTGTTTTTAAAGTACTTGTCCCTACAAGCAATAATGGAGGGTTAACCTGGACAAGGAATGTTTTCCATTGAGATGTTTTGTCTGAAAAATGGTTGTTGTGGGAAAACTGGGAAATTGCATGGGCTGTGTCTTTCAAGATTTGTCTGAGAAATCTTTTTCTTCCTTCTTTTCCTTCTTTTCCTTCTTTTCCTTCTTTTCCTTCTTTTCCTTCTTTTCCTTCCTTCCTTCCTTCCTTCCTTCCTTCCTTCCTTCCTTCCTTCCTTCCTTCCTTCCT
>VWYI01026733.1:0-19440 GCA_013399455.1 Anthoscopus minutus
ATAAGCTTTCCTTTTCTTTTCCATGCCTGACACTTCCACGCTAGAAGTAAAATGTAGCTGAAACACAAAACTGTCAAAATGAGAGTTAAAAAACTAAAGTTGGTTCAGATGTTTGAATTCTTTCATATAAAAATATATATTTGTACTTTGTACTATAAATACCCATGTCTCAATTTGTACTCTTTGGAGGAGAAAACAAGCCACAACAGAACAGGAAAACTTCTAAGAAAATTTTAGAGGAATAATCAGGTTTGTGTTTTGGTTTCTTTTCTTTAATTATTGTTATTTTTAATGACTGACATTTGTCTTGTGGCTCTTCAAGATTAAGTAGATCACCTTTGTGGACAACAGAAAAGAAAACAAACTCTTTTTCTAGCTTTGGAAGTCAAACCTTAGTTTTAATTTCCCTGCAACACTTAATATACTTAACTGAAGACTAAAATATGCTTTTGTTCTTCTAATGGAAGTTCATTCCAAGTTGCATGTCCATGGATTAGGACAGCTTTCTCAACAGCTGATTCACAGCTGGTATCTTTGACTACAAAAAGGGATTGAGGACCAGTGACAGGATGGTGTTACTCACAATGTATAGAGTTGCTGACAACTGCTCAGTTCAGGCCAGTGTTCAGATTGCTACAGCAGCTCCTTCTGGAGATCAAACACAATCCAAGGAGCTCTTTGCTCTCTGTGGCCAGTGCTCAGGAACTGAGCAGCACAGTGAAAGACATGCACAGCTATGAGAAAACTTTCACTTTTATTCCAGATTTTTACCTATGTGCAATAAAATTGTTAGGCACACTCATGAAAAAACATTCAACATAACTCTTTAAATGTCCAGAAATAACTACAGTCTGCTTTGCTTGAGAAGTTAGCAAGGTCCCACACATCTCAAAGCCATCACTGTTCTATGAAGCAGAATCTTGGATAAAAATTTTTCTTAGCCATCACTGGACTATTTTTTTCTTCTGAAAAACGAAAAATAAAAATCTAAGCTCTCTTCCCAAAAGCATGACAGAGAAAAAAAATCCATCATCTAGTAAGAAAATTGGGAAAAACCAGAGGAAACCTTTTTTTTTTGTTAATTTTAAATAACATGAGTATTTACTATTTGTGCTATACATACCATTGACTAGCCAGCACTCAAAGGTAAGCGTTGCAGTATTCTAACAAAACTACTTCTAAAGAACACAGAGAAGAGGTGCTAACAATGCAGATGCCAACAAAAGGAATTTAAGCAGCTTTTATTTTCAGCTAGGTAAACTGTAGCCTGATCATACTCATGCCTAAAATTTGAGGGGAGTATGTAAAAGCTTTATTTACTGAGTGAGGTCCTAGTCAGCTGAGTTTATTCCTTTCCTGAGAGGCACAAGGGAACCATTTAAAGGCATGATGTTACCTTGCCCACAGTAATCTACATGACATCCTTTTGTTTTGAAAGCACAGCCTACAGCAGGGTAGAACAGGGCATGGGTTGGACACGATGATCTTGAAGGTCTCTTCCAACCTAGTGATTCTGTGATTCTGTAACAGCGGCAGGACAAGCTACTGCTTACATCCTGACAGACATTCTTCCACACTGTTTGGGAGAAGGATTCACATTGTCTGACCAGGGATGAGATCACCCACAACAAGACATTTACACCCCAGTCATAAACCTAGGGATGAGGGGCAATTCACACAGGACATCAATGCACAGTCATCAGAGAGGGGCAGGTGCCAGGTCTAATGTTTGGCTCTTGGGATACTTATTCTAATTACTTGCACCAGTTCTCTATTCTACCAGCTAAACCAAGTCTCATATTATTAAAAATAAATAAGTTTATGAGTATGCATTTGGTGCTCCATCCTTGCAACTGGGAAAGGAATCTGGCCTCTGTCATGATTAGTCATTGGAAAAAGTAGGCTTTATAAAACTCTTCAATTTAATTGGTTCTTCACCTCCATGGCTCTGAGCTACTTTATGCCCAAAACTGCTGATGCACCTGCTGGTTGACTCTTATCTTTTAGCCCCGGCTCTTCCCTTCAAGCTATCTCTAGATCTTTGTTTCCATAGATCGCACAAGGTTGTCCATGAGCCTTATCCTTGTACCCATAAAGCATAGACTTGCTTAAAAAAAGGAAAGAAAACTTTTTGTAGGAGAGAAGAAGGTGGAAAAAATTGAAAACAAGCAACTCCCATGAGAAAAAAAAGTTTAGAAATATCCATATTCCCTCAGCTGGAAGAGATTATATATACAAATAACACATTCATAATGAACATAAGTATTTATAAATATGAAGAGCTATTTTGGCAATTTTAACTCAGCCTTCATTAATTTCTAATGTATAGTTCTCTGCAGTATGAGATGCCCTGTAAACAGAAAGATGTATAGCAACATAAGAAAAACCCCCCATGCTTTCTGAACAAGCTGCAAACCCAACAGCTGGCTCCCTTGAGAGTCATGCTCTCAGATTTATGCTGTTGAGCTCTGGCAAACAGCCCTGTAAATGGGTGCTGTGCTTTAGCAGGCTCATACTCCCAAAAAATTCTGTCTGTGGCACTCCTGAAAAAAATAATTCCACCATGAAGGAATTTTAGTCTGTAGATGGGTGCAGCCTGCCTTGAATGGTGAAACAATCTATGTCCTGTGTGCAGTTAGTGGATCTTGTTGTCACAGCAGCACTAATGAGGTACCAGCAGAGAACCCTCGTATCAGGGTAACTTGCATCTGGATCTCTCCTAAAAGGAACAGGATATGCCATGAGGAAAATGTATTCCAAGACAAGACAGAGAGGGGAATTTTGCAGCTAAAGAGAGTCTTTGGAGATGAGTGAATATGTGGGTAAAAATCTGCTGAGGTGTTCTTCGGAAGCCCAGAAGAGGCTGAGCGGCTACATGGGACTTGTTTCAGTGGGGCTGAAAATATTTCCCAGCCTTTATGAAATCTCCTCACCCTGCCCATTGCTGATGGTGTGGGTGTTTAAATGCAGGATATGTGAAGGGTGGAAAACTGTGAGTAGACCTGAAGTAAACCACGAGCTCAACAGGAACTGAAGCATAATAAGCTAATTTTCTTGGGCATGAGATGGGAAGCTCAAAGGTTCTAAAGGCATGTTTGTTTGGTAAACTTAGTATTTTTACAATCACTCAGCAGACCATATATATTAACATTTACTGAAAAAATATTCCCCAAGCTAAATAAAGTTTTCTCTTTAAGGGAACACATACAAAAGCATTATTGAGACCCCCAGGTTCTGACTTTCCCCCTGCCAGCCTCCCCTCCAGTGTCTTACATGCTACAAAGCAGAGCTCTGGTTCAGCAACTGGCTCCTATCCAGCTTGTATTAGTGCAACGCAGCTATTACTACTGTCCTGAAGAGATTAAATAAAAATAAAATAGCCTGAAGTACAGAGCTCATCAAAAGTGCCCTTAGATAAACAATTGGAGTATTCCTTTTTCATGCCATGATTTTACTCTCATCACTAAAATACTTCTGGTAGTAAAGTGGTTGTACAAGTTTATTCTCTATACAGCTACTCCAAGGTAATGTAATTTAACCAAGCAGAAAATGGTGAAAAAAGCAGAAAAGTCTACCTGCATCCCTGGAAATAGAGCTTAATCACTTTGAAATTATTCTGTTTGAATGAACTCAAGCTCTCACCAAAGAGAGAAAGGGAGGAATAAATCAGTTAGCAGATCAGAGTTACAAGGATCTGCAGGCTAGCAGAAGCTCATATTTAAGCTTCTAAATTCATGCCCAGGCACTCACGAAACAATCAAAAGCAACATCAGAAATTAAAATTATTTTGATTTTAATTATACAACTTTTGGTAAAATTGGTTAAAGATGTCTGAAAAAATGATAAACATTTCATTAATTTTTCAAACTTCTGCATTTTTGTGCTGTAAGAGGCAAATAAAATTAGAATGGTGACTCTCTTTCTTCAACTGTATTGAGTTTATATAATAGCTTCAAGAAGGCTGTTGAATCCCCTCTTCCTAAATGGACATCAATTTATCATTGATATTTAACCAGAAATTATACTGCATATATTTAAGGAACACTATGCTGATTTGATTGATTTTTTTTTCCTGAATGTTGGGTGTCAGGCTGACCAAGAATATATTCTATAATCACTGTAAAATGTTTAATTTTTTAAAGTATATTCTACATAGAATGAATCTGTGTATACATCTCTATAATAATCCATGTACATACCACATAAAACAGGAACCTTTCCACAAATTTAAATTATCAAGATCATAGCCATGTTGCATTAAGAGTTGCACAAATCAGCTCTGTTTTCTATATCATGATCACATTCCGTCAAAAAAATAGCTGTGTTTAGATATATTTGGTTTTCAAATATTTAAGTCACTATCTTCTTGCTCTTTGTTTCCATATCTAAACACTGATAAAGAAAGACCTATTATTTATTGAGTTACCACTGAATCTAAAAGTTCACTTCTTCCTTTCTCAAGATGTGAAGCCAAGCATTCTTTCATAGTTATGACAGTTTCATCTTCAATGACATTTTCTTAATTAGCCAGAACAGGAAAATTCATGTTTCTGCATGAAAATATCACAAGTCTTTTGCAGCATTTTTTTTTCCCTCAGATGAAGCTTATTTTCTAAAAGGAAGAATCTCCTCCTATGGTATTCATATTGATCAAAGTGAAATTGTTTTCTTTGTTTTGTGAAGGGTATATATACCACAGAACTGTCAGAGCTACACAGCTATTTTAAAGACTGAAAATTATGGCATGCCTGATACTGTCTGAAACCATAAATTATCAGCAGTCTAAAAGCTCTCTCATCTCAGAAAGGACAGCTATTAATGATGTCTTAGGCTATAGGACACATCAACAACACAGCTGATTCCTTCTTGCTAGGAGTTTTGTTACCAACTTTTTGCTTGATTTTGAAAAAGCCAAGAAGTTATCATTAACTCAAGATCCCCAAACTTTGACAGAAATTGCACGTGATTTATAACCAACAAATTCTCTGAAAGGGACCTTAAACCAAGCAGTAAAACTCCATGAAGAGAAATTTATCATTCATCAAGGATTACTCTTCCCTCAAGACGTGATGAGGGAACAGGGGCAATTAGGGAATGAGAATAACTGTGTTGCTTACCAAACAGAATTATTCTAGGGATTCTTGAATTGGACACGAGGGAGCAGCTGAACTTTACATACTCCTGTGGACCTCAAGAGAGCCTGTTAAAATTTCACTGTAGTTAAAAATGGCCAAGAATGGAAAAAATAAACTCGAGCTGCAAGGAATGGAAATCCTAGTGACTCTTAGTGGTTGTTAATGATAAACTGTAAGCTGAAAAAGTTACAAAGAATATTACCTCTGTGATCATTGCATGGTGCACCTAATGGTTTATTATTCACAGCAAATGGAAATCTGATGTTGCACAAAGCCCATTGTGTTTCATGTCAGGGGGCACTCAATCACCTGTATGAGTCACAAGACACTGTAATGTAGAAATCTGACAAAGAATATAGATCCTGGGGCTCAGCTCAATGTGCCTCTGAGAAGAGACCTTTTTCCAAAGCTAGGTGCTTCAGAAGATCTCACTGACAAAGGGAATCCAGAGTTGTCTGCCAAGCTGTGAAGACTTGTGCTGACATATTTCTTCTTTTAAGGCTAAAGCAGCATTTAAAATACAAAGATCTTATAGTGACAGTGTCAAACCCAATGCATGTCCAACATCTGCACCTAGGGAGACTGTAATTCAGCAACGGGGAATACAATAAGTAGTGAATCTGATGAAGTTCAAGTTGACATGTACTGGAGTAACACTGACAAGCATATCCATTTATCACTCTGTTAAGATTCATTCATCCCTCAGATAATTAGCACTTGGTTTGTAAGAGCCTGTTACAAAAAGCCTCTGATTACAGGTCAGATTGAATATTCTCAGCAAGTTTGACAGCTGAAAGGAAAACCACTCTCCTAAAAACCTATACTACACTTAAATGGCCAGAGAAGATATGATTCTAATGCTGTTGAAACATTTTTATGGTAACAGCTGATGGCTGGATCTGTGAATGTACTCCAGCAAGCTGAAACATGTGCTTCCAGCTCCAGAACCACAGCCTTTGATCCCTGATTTCAGCTTCCACTTCTCTCTCTCCAGTCATCTGTGGACTACACAGTGATTAATTTTAGAACTCTTGGGCATTCAGATTCCTACTGCTGACCTTGAACAGGACGGTTTATCATAACAGAATATGACCTGGAAGCCCAGATCCTCAGGAACATTAGACACATGCTTTCCCTGCCAAAAGCTGTACATCTGATCAATACACCCAGGACATATGTTGAGCTCTGTATAAAACTTTGCCAGATAAGCTGGCATTCGTACCTTCCACATTTCAGTTATTTCTCCTAAATTCATCCACTTATGCAGAATAAGAATTGAAAAAAGTAAGAGCGAGATCTAATCAGCTCCTTTCCAAGCAAGGATTCAAATTTACACATCTTCCTTGAAAGAAAAGCAGTCTAATTACCAAGCAACAGGCAATGCAGAAGCATGATGATGACATTTCTCCAGCAAGAAAGGCCTCAGAGAAGCCAGCAGTATTCAGCCATTAATAAACCAGAGGCTGTGTCATTAAATGTGCTTAAGATGGATGCAGTGCCCAGCTCTCAAATGCTGGAAAACTTCTGCTAGTGTTTGGTAACAAACGAATCAGTTAGGAGTTTACCTCTACTGCAGACCTAAGATTTTCTATAATACCAGAAAAACATGCATGCAAAGTTCAAGGTCAAAGGAGAAATTTAAATATTAGGAGTTGCAGTACAGTCTGTGTCATCAAAGTTATTTCAATTTACCCCATTTCTTCTCAAATTGCTTTATTCTCTTTTTCTTCACCACTCTCCTTATGGACATACATCAACAACACTGTGCCCTCTATATAACACCCCCTCTCAAGAGAGGCAAAGTTGTATTATGGTTTTCATACCTCATTACTATCTGTCCTCATTAACTTCATCCTCTTTTTCCAGCTTTTTTCCAAAGCATAAATATTAATAAGCTGATTAACTCAATTTGGATGCAGAGAAAGCTGGGCTTAGAGCAGACCCAGCCACAGCAGAATGTTTTTCTCTTCCTCCTTCTCTACCAGGGTAATGCAATCCATGCATGAAACTGGAGTAGCCCTGCAGAACACTAGGCTGTAAAAAGCAGTAGCAGTGGAACTTCAAATAAAGCTCATGTACCCATTAAAAAAACTTGACAGTGCTACTACAGCTTATTTCAGACACATGGAGAAACTGAGACATGAGTCAAGTAAGTGGACACCACAGCAAAAAAGTACAATAGCAGAGAACAGATCCAAGAATAATTTCTTGGTGTCATAAACTTCTACTTTACTCCTAAGACTATGTTTTCTTTCTCTAAAGCAATAATTGAATGAATTTGCTTTACTGATCATCAGCTTGAGCTACCTCTGTAATCCCATGAATCTGAACCTATTAAAACTTTAAATTTCACACAAGCACATCATCTCTTATTTAATCACGACATAGGAAGAACCAAGAAGAGTTTCTCTCCCTTTTCAGCTAAATCTTTATGGTATTTAGTTGATGCACCGAATTCAAGCCTTTTTGAAATAACAGTGCCAAATTACATTTGGCTCATCAAGTTTCATACCTCTTAAACTCAATAACTCCCCTGACAACTGACCTTCTGTTGGTTCTCAGATCAAAGATTGATCTTACATATCCGTGAAGCAGATGGGGATGAAAAATCATGGGTTTTAAAGGTAAAGATGGCAAAAAAATATTATTTTGGAAGTACAGGAAGATACTTTTGCTCATGCATCATATTGTTTTACTACTAAATATTATTATTACTATTACTATTACTATTATTATTATTATTATTACTACTAATACTATTACTACTACTACTACCACCATGATTTTATTCTTGCTGCAAGTTCCCTGTACTTCTCAGGCTGCCTGGAAAGCTTTTACTTCCTCAAAGGCATCTGTGACAAGAAGCACAGTATAAAGCAACTTGGTTCTGCAAGACCAATTCTGGGTAGAGAACTTGATTTTAAACAAATGCTGTGTCCTGGAAACACACACACACAGACCCAGCTTATACATGCCACCTGTGCAATACATCCCAAAGAGAAATCTAGCACCTAGAGGGCAGGCTAACACTGGTAAAATAACACTTCACACAAAGTGCACTTTGAAAGTGCACGATCTTCCAGAATGTGGTGTACCCAACACTTAGCAGTCTCTCCACCCAGTCTCTCTTTATGGCTTTAGGTCTCATTTAAACATAAATCACCCGAAGGAGTAAATGAACATACCTGGAAAACACAGGGCCGCCTGTTAAACGCGCACAATTTGCTCTCAGTTATGGTGACAGCCTAACTCCAGCAGCAAGCAGCAAGATCTCAGCTCTGTGTTGTGCAGTTCTTCATCTGAATGCATAAAAGCTCCTTCACTTTTACTAGTCACTCCTACATGACTTTCATGGATATCCACAAGTATATTCATCTCTGGATTTTGGGAAGGAGGAGCTACTTGAAAAATACCCACAGTTTGAAAAAAATATGTCATTTGTGTAACTTTACTGGGCACACCTGTCAGGATTTTCAGTGCTGGCTGCACAGGCTTGCATAAATGGCACAAAGAAAATTAAAAATTTCTCTGATCACCAGCTGCTGCTTCCTTTTCCTGCTTCTCTCCTTGTTCCCACACAAAATCCTTTTGGGGTCAAATTAGAGGAGGGCTAGATAAGCAGATAATCTTAGGTTTACCAGATTCACCTCAGACTTGGGAAACATGTATTTTTAATCCAGTATGTGTTGCTAGCCTTTGCTGCCACTTGATCTAACACTTCACTTCCATTTCTCTGGTTGCCCTCTGCCTGTCTCACCTGATGAGTTTTTATTATTCTGTTTGCCAGCAGTAGAGCCACATCCTGGTCCTGTTGCCCCAGAAAAGGTCACCTGGTGCTGCTGAGACCTTATTTATGCTACACTTCCTCATTTCTGCAGTGTTCCTCCTGTGTGAGAATGAGAAGACAGGCCTGTCCTGCCCTGGGAATGCCAGAGAAGGCTTCGGGGGAGAAGCAGCACCGCTGTGACAAAGCTGCCGCCTCCTCCCTGCAGTGACACAGCCAACATTCACAGCCTGCTGCAGTCACCCACAGATGACTCAAAGCTAAGGCAGGATCAGAAAGCAGAGCTGCACTTCCCAACTGGCAATTTGAGCATTTTGCAGCCTTTCGTAGGAATGGCCTCACAGTGACTTTTGAGGAATAAGATATTATAAAAACACTAGAAGAAAAATAATAATATAGGCTTGATTGGAGGGAAAGAGACTGCTCTATATTGCAACATAACTTCCTGGGTCTCCTTTATTTCATTCATTGTCCTCAGAACTAAATGATACTCATTTAAAATTACTAGGTTCATGAAGTATAATGTAAAATTAAGGGGTATGTCAACTTCAAATACACAGTTCTCCATCACAGCAATTAATTGCTGAAATTAGTCATTGTTTCATAAACTGAAAGCAAGTAAAATATATGTTTGCAATTGACAAAAATTCCAACAATATCCTTTAATTATTTTTCCTACTAAGTCATTAGTATTTTCTTTACTCTTATAAAGACACATTTTTCATAGTATAGTATTAGCTCGCAGATATCACCACCTCTGCTTCCCAGGTTGACGCCTTCCCTTTTTGTGCTGAATAAATAGCACTAAAATACAGCAATTGAAAATAAAGGCCACCTTCAGGTTGTACATGAGTGGCTCCAGATTTACCTCAGCATGAATAAAAGCAGAATTGTACCTACCTTTCTAACTAAGTTCAGATTATTTCCTTCCCTTCCTTTTGCCTGTGAATTCATGGGGCCATAATGAAGCCAAGCCATGTTTTTCAATGGAATGGTGGGAAGGATTCATTATTCTATATTTTCTTACTATTTCTTCAAGATTTATGATGGTTTCAGTAGTTCATTAGTTCTTGACTGCTCCACACATGGATGGACTTTAAAGATGCACTTTAAACAGAACGCTCCGCCACTGAGAACATCCATGGGCTAAGAACATGCTCTGACTTAATGCCCACAAATTGTCACTCTGAAGTCATTACCACTGAGCACAGACAGGTCATGTGCATTCAAGCAGTTATAACTCATTCACTTTGCTACTTGTGATCTTGCAATATTGACCAACTCAGACAGAACTTTTTGACCCTTCTAAAGCCACTGTTAATGAAAATGAGATTTAACCCTATGAAATTAGAGCTGCAGCTGGTTCTTTCAAAATACTTTTCAAAATTCTTGTTCTTTTGAAAATACTTTGTCTGAATTAATTAACTGGAAGTAGCTTCATTTTCCAAACCTCATAGCAATGTCTAGGTGAGTGAGCCATGCTGTGGTTTTTAGGAAGTGAAGCCAGCGGCACCACATACACTGACTCTCCATCCATGGTGTTTTACAAACCAGAGGTACCTTTTAAATTCAGCTGCTGCTGGGCACTGCAAGGTCTGTGTATCCATCCTCCAAGGCTGCCTGAGAGACCTTACCTTCACACCAGGGTCTGTCTGCAGCTGCAGGTGCCAGGAGCACTCCTTTGCACTGACAGCCCCCCGAGCCTTATGGAAGCTCCCACTCCACAATAGTCTAGGGAGGAGAAAGAGAGAGGCTTCCAGTGAGCTTGGATAACATGAAAAATTTCTACTGAGAAACACTGTAATATTTCAGCCACTTCATTTAACCTGTGAACAGCAGTAACTTAAAGGCACCTGGATGGATGCCACACTGGAGTAGCAGCTTATCCCCAAGTCACAGCAAAGCACAGATCCAACACCCAAATTAATCCATGCAGCCCTGCCTCTGGGAATTCACAGCTCACTGAGAATCCAGAGGTTTCAGAACTGTAAGACATTGGTATTTTGTCCCCTCTAAGCTATACTGTATTTTGGTCTTTCTATGAATAGCTTTAAATGAATACACATCAGCTAAGGGAATTCCATTCCTAGACTGCTGGAAGGGTCAGGACTCTGACTTCAAAATTAATTAGTGAACATTAATTACTGAACAACAGTTATGAAACATTTAAAAGGAAAATGAATATCCAGAAATACCATTAGTAAACACATTCCTGAGGAAATTATTTAATTAGTGTTTAATTACTGGTAAAGAAATTTATTAGTTGCTAAACATTAATTACATAAAACACCACTTTAAATTGCTGGTGCTGATCATAATTTAAATAACTACTTTTATCTATGTGTTTATTTTCCAGTATTAAGTGGATTGTTTCTCATTAAGAGTAGAACATAGTAAATGCTTTATATGTGGGATTGATTGCTATTCTGGCTTGACCCCAGATGCAAGCCTGGCATATCAGATACCAAGACAATTATTAGCACTTTGGAGTTAAAAAGCAGTTTTCTTATGTGATAGCAGAAAGCCATTACTGTCATCTGTATAAACCAATACTGCCCTTTAGCCAAGGTGTCATGAATATTCAATATATATACAAGGAATTCCATCAGAAATCAGATTTGAACCAAGGATTCTTGCCACAAATTTCTGCCCCTTTCATAACTGAGATGACTTCAGCAAGAGCACCAGGAATCCTTTGTCACCTGCACAACCAGCCCTCAACCATGATGATACTCCTTTGAGAGAGTGTTACACTGAGTAGCAAAATAAATCTTAGTACTATTTCTGTGAACAATCTGGGGACTGGGAAAACAATACTTATTTTGGTGTGTTTGCACTTTGTGAGGTGTACTGATGATTCTTGTGTTCTGCCTTGGAACAGAAAAAACAGTAGTTTCTCCCAAGTCTTTACATTTGACAACCTATATGGAAAACATTTCAAAGAGTGGCATTTAGTATCAGATTATCCAAACCATAGGGAATAACAGTGGAATGCAGTGGTCACTGAGGAATGAATATAATTCCTCAGTTTTTCAGAGGATATCTGGTATTGCCTGGTGTTTCCTTCCATTCTTCCATCTCCTTAAAGATATTGAAAAGCAGCTTGACTCCTACTAGCCTTAATTACATTTCTTATCTTACAGATCTCCAGTTATGATTTTTTTCAAAATTCTTTGCAATTTTAAGAAGAAGCAGGAAGAAAAAACCGTATTTGCTCATGACCCAGATTGCTCAGTTAAAAAAAAAATAAAATTTCTCCTGCTGTTTTTTAATTGGAACCATCTGTTATTTCTCGTCTTTCCTGAGAAAAAAAAAAGATTTAAACTCCATCTAGGTGTCATCTATATGTAACATAAAAGTTAGAGCTCTAAGTTTGGGTTGGAAAGGTGTTAGAACACATCGTAGCTGATATATCAGATATCATCTTTGTTATTAGAGACAAGGAAAAGCCTTGTTAAAATTCTAGAATAAAATTTAACATTTTTTTCCCTCTTATTCTCTGCTGAAAATATTTTGGTGGCTTTGTTACCTTTTTTTAATCTTGTGTAGTGAGGGAAAACCAATATACTGCAACCTTCCTTTTTTTTGGTTTTTGAAGACATTCCAATTAATTTCTTTTTTCAATATTTTTAAGGATGGAGACTCTGCAGCTTCTCTAATCATCCTGACACATGGTCAAACCAACATCGTTATTTATTTTTTTCCTTCATATCTGACACAGTTTGATTTGCTGCAGCTTGCATCTAACTCCTCTCAAAACCTGGTAATTTGAGAATAATCAGATTTAACGGGGATTTAATGGGTGATTCTGGAGAAGATGAGGACAATAGAAGGCACTACCCTTGGTTTTTTCCTGCAGGCTGAACAAAAACCTCTTCCAGCATATCCAGGCACTCACCCATCTTGATGATTCACCTCTGAAGTCCCTCCAGTTACTCATTTTTCCTATACTGGGAAGACCCAAACTGGACATTATCACTCAGATGTGGTCTAGCAAACATTGAATAGAGGAGATCAGTATTTCACCTCTGCCTATTTACTGAGCTTCTGCTAGTGCAGCTCAAAACACAGCTGAAGTTTCAGATTCAGATGTATTCAGATGTAAAGCACGTCATAGTCTATGGTAATCCCATTAAAAATAGATAAGAAAATTTCCTAGGACAGAAGACTAAAAATATTACATTAACATCTTGATTGTACATGAAATTGGACCACAAAGAGGTGTAAAAAACAGTAAAGCTAAAAATGTATCAATTTTTGGATCAGGAAATATCAATGCAAGAGAATTCTATCCCAGGGTGCAAAGATGTAATCATCTGTGGTGGTTTACAGCTAGTACCTCAGTGCTATTTCTGAAATTACACTATTGTTCATTTCCCTTATTCATCTATATTTCTCCTGGAGATGGTCATATGCTAACACTTGGGCTATTGAAGTGGAATGGGAGTGAAGGGGGTTGGTGGGGGAGTCACCCAGTGGATCAAGTGAATACAATTATTATGATTAGTAATAAAGAAAAAATGTTTCCTGCATCCATAAATAGGAAAAGTTAATAAAATATCTTCAAGTTTAATTTTGCTTGTATTGGAGAATCATGTTTTTTACAGATTTGCTGTTAGATGATATCTATGATCAGTTAGGATTCTTTGTCTTTAGATCTTTTCCTTTCTGGTATCATTAGCAACATATAACTGAATTTTTCAAAATATACACTTTCTATCTAAAGCTGTCATGCAAGGATATTGTGTTTCAAAAGCTCTTAATAGAAACTTTTCCCCTAGGGCAGTACAGAGCCAGCACAGGTACAGGTCTGACAGGGTATGATCTGGGCTCCTGCCTCACTATAATTTAAAATGAGCTTTCATGTGTCAAAAAAACCCAAAAATAAAAACCAGAAAAAAAACCCAAAAAAACCAAACAACAACCCACTACAATGATTTGGGTTTGCTCCCTAAGTACTTTGCAAAACTCCATAGTTTAGGTGATTGCAAATCTAAAGTATTTTAAAATATTAACTTTCCTGCAGCAAACCAAGGCACACTCTGAAGTAAAACAGTGTTCCTATTGACAGATCACTGACAGCCGTTGGTATTTTTTTTTCCAAAAACTCTTTGAAGTCTTTATAATGATACCTGTTTTTCCCACTGACAATGACAATAAAAGTCAATTACAGTATTTATTTTTCTTTCCTGGCTCTCTTTGAAATGCTGTGTAGAACAAATATTTCTTTGTCAGAAGACAGAATCATTGAAAATAATAAGGTAGAAGAAGACACAAAATAAAATATTCATAAGAATATTCATAATGCTAACATTTGACATGATTAAACTTTAAGCTTCTAGTATTACTGCTTTTAAACACGAAAGTATTCTGGGTCAGCCTGTTGTTCATTTCCTTATTCCCATAAAAATAATTATACAAATTGAAGAACAATGCTCAGATCTTTTTTCATTAATTGATGATACATGATGTCCATCATATGGTCTCATACGAAGTTCAATACAGAATTTCAGGATGTGTACCCTATGAAAATGTCCTGAGAATGCTCTGTTCAGGTGAAATCAGATTCATCCACCTTCTAAACACTTAAATGAGGTGACTTAGTGTGAAACCCAGAAGCAAGAGACATGGTCATTTGTTCTGAAGCAAGTTGTACAGTCAATAGGGATATGTTCAGATTGTGATACAATTAATTTAAAATAATACCTTTTTAAAAATAAGTGTCTTAAGTCAGATAAATTACTCTGAACCATACAGCTTTGTACACACATAGAAGGTCAGGATTTAGGGCAGAGGCAGAAAGCGGCCATTGCTGACCTTGCTTCCTTGCTTGTAGTCCTGGTCTAGTCCTGGTGAAGTCTCAGGACAAAATATTCTTGCTGATTATCTCTGATATTTGAATCAGTTCAGTTTTATATGACCATTTATTCATTAATGTGGCTGAAAAGTTTTGCTGACCTCTGAAACAGGGTGTTGGTTATAATTTAGAACTCAGTAGACAGAAATGCATTAGCAGTAAGACCAAAAATATTACAGCAAATGCAAAACAAGGAGATTTATTCCAGTCTTGGTGTTTCCAACACAGATTTATAGTTTCATCTGTGGCTGAACTTCCTTCTGAATGCCCGTTATATTATTTGCAGGCCAGCTCTAGGAAAAACTGAAATATCATATTTGGAAAAACCATAGAGCAGGGAGATTAAGGTCAAGGCCTTCAAAATAGTTTGATAATTTTGATGCCTTTTCCCAGACTCAGTTTATTGGCTTCATTTTCTGCAATGGAAGGAAGAATTTTAAAAAATTAGAACTTTAAAAAAGTTCTAAATAGCTTTCCAGAATTCTCTAACACAGAACCTAAATCTCCTTACTGCCATCAAGGAATAGTCAAAACATTATGAAAAGTAGAGCAAGTGACCCTGTTGTATTTACCTGTGCAGCACAATAAAGCTATTGGCACTGTCTGTTTGGAAAGTTGTTCAGCCAAGCTCTTAAATCTTTGTGCCAAGACCACTACATGTCTTCCTTAATATGAGACCGAGGACCAAAGGGTAATCTTGGAACAAACATTCTCCTTCTGGGGCTCACAAAAATCCCACATCCTCTAATTCTCCTTGAAACCCTGCAGACAGCTGTGTTAGTTGTTAGCAACAAAAGCAACAATACCTTGTCAAGAAGGACTTCCTACTCTAATTCCTTGAGTCTTTGAGAAGGGAGAGAAATGAGGAAAAAAAGGAAAATAAGCTCTTGAACTCTAGCAAGACTGAGTAAATTCTTTTCAAAGTATTTAGATATCTAGAAATGGTCACAGGAACCTAGCAGGATTCATGAACCATGCTCCCTGTGAAATCAAATAGGCAATTAGAAACAAAAAAAATCCTATTTCAAACCTATTCAACCTAGGAGCCATCTAAATGACTAGGATTTTGGCACATATGGGTGCCAAAGCAACACAAACTGCTTTCAGCTGCATCGTTGAACATCTGGGGTCACTCTGCTGTGGTCACATGTGGTGATGGCTTTTCTGTAAGATCCTTTCACTACAGCTAACGCCATTAAAATCTGTCAGAGTTATCAGCACATATTTCAGTTCTACTGTCCTTTTGATCTTCCAGGATTTGCACGATAGGGTATTAAACTGGAATTTTTAAACTGGAGGGGTTATTTCATCAATGAAGGGAAAAGAAGCAAGCACTATAGACAAATCCTTTCAAGGCCTGTGGCCTCACAGCATGACATACAATTTGAAATGAAGAAATATGAATAACAAAATAAAACTTTGCTGACACACTGCTGGCTGCAATTTCCAGAAACACATCTTCCCCCTGGATCCCCCCTTTTTCTTTTCATTTTATAACTCCCAAGACACAAGATATGAAGAAAATCTTTAAATCTTTCCTAGGGCTCTACTCAGGATAAGCCTATACTGCAGCCAGCATTTGTGTGAATACATTCGATGTTGCTTTAAACGAGACAGGTTAGATCAGTAGCACAATGTTCAGTGTGAGCTGATTCTCTCCACTTCAGATTACAGACAGATTAATGCTAAGAAAACAAACACTTCTCTGGTTGGGAGTCTCCTTGGGACACAAGGAGAAAGTGTAGTGGTGTGTTTCACCAAAACTGTTAAACAAAAATTATAATGGTGGCCAGCCGGACTTCTTTTCAAAAATAACAAGTTTCCATTAGAAAGCGGTGATAAGCACTATGTGACAAGAGTCCTTAGGAAGGACTTATTGGCATTTAAATGAGAGAAGACAATTTAGAACAACTAAAGGTCTTTTTTGTCTGTATTATGACAACTTTTCTGATATTTTGTATTTGTTTGAATAAGATTGTATCAATGCTCCTTGTACCGCACTGCTTTGTTTTCAAAGAGCTAATTCACAGGAAATGTTGAGCCCTTCTCATTGCATTGTGAGCCACAGGAACTGCTGCATTCTCTTTTCCTTCAGTCTCACCTTAGATACCCATTTGATTATTCTGCTTGTGCTCTCCTTTACAGGATTTGACCCTTAGACACAAATGAAAATTTACTGTACTTACATAGTTATGGTTTACTAGAACCATAACTGTGAGTTTTATCTTAATAGAAGCTGCCATAGCCTGGACACTTCCCAGTAGGAGTTTTGCTCAGGCATGATATGTTGGGATGGAGGTTTGAATGGGTGTTTGAATAAATGACAAAGCCTTTTAGAGTAAACAATGAAAAAATAAAATTAATATCCAGCCTTGGTTCTTCCACTTCCACAGTAATTCAAAGGCAAGATGCCTTCTCTTTAACCCAATACACATTTCACGGTCACTATTAGTTTTTTAATAAATAAAGGGGTATTTTTTTAATAAATAAAAATACTTTAGGGGTCATTTCTACTTCTCTGCATTACTGTATGACAATGATGACATACCTCAGCTTACACTGTCAGCTCTGTGGTAAAATAGCCTTTCCTTTATATGATGAAACTTTTTCTTCATGTAGCTGTATAAGTATTGATATGAACAATCTTTTTGTTGCAGATCATACTTGGTGTCAAGAATTTATAAACAAGTAACAGTAACTAAGCCCCCGCCTCAGCTCATTAAGAGTTGAATTTTCACTGATCTGAAGAGATGCAACCAACCACAAAAATTACTGATACTGCTCATAGGGTTGGTTCTAAGTGTGACCACTATTTTGATTAGTATTGAAACTTGGGACCTCATTGTGGGCGCAATCTACAGTCACTATACAAGAGAATGTGTGGTCCAAGAAAAAGGACAAAGTCTTGACCACATATGAGGTGAACCATAAGGCTTCTGTTTGGCATGACTAGAGGTATCAAGACCTTAGCACAAACTGCGAGTGCACACTGCTAATACACTCCTGAGAAAGGAAAAGAAAAAGGTAAAAATAAGAATACGAGGATAAATGTGACTGGGTGGTTTTTAACTCAGATAAAGATAGAATCATGAGTACTACCATAATGAAGGCATCTAGGAATAAGAAGGGGAACTACAGCCATCTGTAGCTGAGATTGGCAAAGTCAGAGACACTTGTATTTAATTTTTTCATTTGTTTAATAGTCTGTTGTCGTTAGTCGACCCAAAGAGGACTAGACTACTTGTTAGCAACATTGTGTTAGATTCTTTGCTAAAAATACATCCAAATGAGACTGACCTGCTGTTAAAAGGTTAATACTTGCCTCTGGAATCTGAAAACTAAAGGTCCTATAGGTGTTCATGACATGTACAATATCCAGTCAGACATTAACTCTTTGACTTTTTAAAGTTACAGAAAAGCTTCAGCTGTCAGGCTTTCCTATTGTAAGGAAAACTGGGTCAGCAAATACATACAGAACTGCTGAATACCATAGCTGGTCTCTAATATACTGTAAAAATAAAATGAGAAATAAACACACAGAGCAGACTGAAATTCTACAGTTCTTTCCACATATGCATAGGGACACATTGTCAGTGAAAAGTCAAAGCTGAAAGCAGTTTCAGGATGTGTTCTGGTTCCAGAGTCCCCAAGCAAATTTTTAACAAGGTATATTTTCTATTATACACATGTCTTTCCCTCCTCTATAAATTCCTGAGATACCCAGACTAACAACAGGATGTTGTATGAATGATTACATAAAATGATGTGGAAAACTGAATGAACACAAGGTCAAATGGAAAACTGAAATGTACTGAAAAAGTACAGAGGAGCTATGTTCTTTCTGGTATTGCTTGCACGATTGATGAGACTTGAAGTGGAAAAACAGTCTCATGTTTCAAATGATGGACATAGATTTTGGCAACTAAACTCGGTTCTCTTGACTTCTTGGTTAACCTGAAGTTAATTCACTTTAGTTACCTGAATGATACAGATACTGCTCCTGTCATTTCTGGTTCATACTTAAATTGTAAACTCTTCAAGGCAGAGCTCTTCTCACATTATGAATGTGTTCAGCAGCTGACACAGATAGGTCTCTGGCTTCTGGTCTACAAATGCAGTGTTAAAAATGGCATTTGTAGTTTTTACAGTGGCAAAACATCCCAATTCTTTCCTTCCTTTCCCCCAGATGAAACCGGAAAATTGGCTTGCTCCCCTTTGCTGCCAGAGGACTGAATCTTCCCCTCCTGTACTGAAGCAATGGAAAAGAATCTCATTTTCCTTTATATGCACGTTCCCAAGGTTAGCCCTCACCACTGAAAAAAAGATACTTAGATTCATAAAATAGGGTTACAAGGCACCTATGGAAATCATCTGATCTGCCTGCTCTGCTCAAAGCAGGGCCAAGCTTCAAGCCAGATTAGGCTGCTCTGGGTTTCACCCAGCCAAATTTTACTTTACCATTAGAATTCATAATCATTGTGTGCTGACTTTTTGGTGTTGGTGGTCATTTTGGTTTGCTTTATTTTTTTACTTTTTGGTAGGAGCTCCTAAATCTTGGGTCTCAGTCAGGATTTGCTTTACACCAAATTTTCTAGTGATTTTAAAGCCATCTGAAAACTGAGTATAAGTTGACATGGTCAAGCGTATTTTTCTATCTCTCAGTA
>VWYI01026741.1:2093-45022 GCA_013399455.1 Anthoscopus minutus
AAGCATCCTTAACACAATGATTGTGGGTCCTGGTTAAGTATGAGGTAGAGGAGCCCCAAAGGGAGTGGGTTCACATGTTCTCCCTAAAAATCTACTGCTGCTGTAGGAAATTAAATACTGGGCAAAATGGATCAAGGGTCTGTTCTGATAGGCCTAGTTTTCTCGCAGCTTTCTCCAATTATATTTTCTGTTTCCTCCTCCTTTTTCTGTTAGAGCCAGCTAACACTAGAGTACTTTCAGGTCTGTATCCTACTGCAGCTTTGCTAGATTATGAAGCAGATTCTTAGACATATGTACTTGTTTCTCCTCATTACTCACTGTGCCCTAATCTTATTACCTGCTAATCTCGAGGGTTGGTGTTTCTGTGTAGACCTTTGGGGACTTAGAAGCTGGGTGTAACCTGACAATGAAGAGAGCCTTATGGTAGAGGAGGAGCTTGTTATTTTACTGTTCTCTCCAATCCGGGTTGCAGAGTTGGGCTTTTTTCCCCCCTAGGATAGTGTCTGAGCATCCTTAGATTTTTCCACCGGTAGCAGAAAAATGTGGTAGTAGATCTGAATAATTTTAAGCCAATGTTTCAAAAATCCTATTACCAGTTAGCGCCTGAAGCCAAACATGTGGATTATGTATCTTTTCCATAGGCAACTTCAATGAATTTTTGAGCAAATACATTTCTCTTCTACAAATACATTCTCAGAAATAAGCATGTAAATTTGAGGGGGACATTTCTTTGTTTATGGATGTTCTCCGGGAAATCAGAGTAAATGTCTGAGGAGAAAAGTGGATAGAAACTATGCCTTGAATATTTTACCATCACAAAATGGTCATGTATGTTCTGTTACCACAAAATTGTCATGCTAGCAGGAAATGTTGCGATAATTTGATAAAAAAAACACATACTTGAAAGTGATGGAAGTTGTAAAAGTTTATCAGTACAGAAAAGGAAAAGCACATATAACAGTCCAACATTCATTTCGTGTATTAGAGAAGCTTGCAGATAGCTTTCTGTTTGAATCATCCAGACTTCACAAATTGTGTGAGTTTCTGGTCATAGAGCAGTGCCTTTTAGCTGTGAGAACTTCCAGGCAAGAGCTCTGTATCTTCTACTCTTCCCCTCAAATATGAAAAAACTCAGGAATAGGTTAAGGGTTATGTCATTCAGCAAGTTGGCTGCTGACAAAAATAGAAGCCCTTATCTGGTTGGTCACCTTGATGTAAAGGCTGTGTTTAAAATTACGAGCACAGAACAGGACTTCGATGGCTTCCTAGAAAGAAGTATAACTGCTGATAGTTGTTTGCTGTACAAATGGTCGTGCTAGCAGTAAGGCCTGAGCAGTTTCTTCCCTCAGTTTTTTCCTGCAGAGTTACTAACTGGAATATTTTATGGTATAGACCTAAATTTTGACTAACATCCAGTAATGTAAATGCCATTTGATAAGCATACCTACCTTTCCTTAGTTGTCTTTGCTATCCAGTAAGTTAGCCTACTGTTTAGTGAAGAGATGCAGAAATAGCAAAGAATTGCCTCTTCATTAATGTGGCTTGGTGAAGATTACTTGCAGCTCTTAAACTCTACCTGATTTTGGGGGAAGAAAGCTTAACAGGGTTAACCACTAAATAATTCTTTGCTTTTTCCACCAGAGGGCAGATAAAGCTCGCAGATTTTGGGCTTGCTCGGCTGTACAACTCAGAAGAAAGGTAAGATACAATTATACTGTGAAAAAGCATTCAGAAGTTTAATCTTTTTACATAACTATTATGAGGGACAGAAGATTGTTTTGTTTAGAGGAAATGTTACTGTACTGTAATACAAGTAATTGCTTAGGAAAGTGAAAGAAATACATGTTGTCTTACACTGCATAAAACCACAAAAATCTCTTTGTGCGAGTGTATTGCTTTTCCAGGTGTTCTGCATAAATAATGGCAGAGACTGGCCATATATTGATTGGAAATTAAGTTACGCTCCTAAGTTTCTGGTCCTGTAATCCTGACGTATATTTCTTCTGTTGGTATACCAAAGATGTTATTTAGGGAAAGCAAATTTTTTTTTCCTGACAAAAAGTATCATACAGTTCCTATTCAATAAGCATTACTTTTGTGTGAAATTTAACTTTACATTTCAAGGGGTTCATTGTATTCTTTAGGCAGTCAGTGCTGTTGACTCTGCTGGAAATACAGATGCAAGTTTAAATAAAAGTTATTCTGAAACTTCTTGTGACTTGTGCTTCTGTTGTTCTTGGCTTCTTTATGCTCATACTCCAGGAAACAGGTGCACAGTTTTTTATGATTCAGAACTTTAGTATTTACTTCGTAATGTAGTATTTGTCATGCAGAACTCACTTTTCAAAATCCAGGCTTAATGTTCATTACAATAGTATGTCCATGAGGTGGTTGGATACCTGAGCTTACTTTGATTTCTGCATGTCTAATTTGGGAAATAATATCCATAAGGTTAGTTTTATGGGTTTATTGTTTTCTGTAGAGCTCTTAGGCTGTTGATAAATGTGCTAGCATTAGTTTCACTGAGCTGTTGTCTTGGAACTCTTATTTCAGGAAAATATGCTTAAGTGCAGTTATGACAACTGTTGAGTATAATAGCAAAGTGAAATAATCTTAAGCATCTGCTATCACTTAATAATGAAAGGATTTTATCCTACCTTCTTGTTTTAACATGCACCAAACTGGCGTAATGGTTTTTTTCCTCTGGTTTACCATGTTTTGGGTATTTTTGATGTCTGTTTTTGAATTAATTTAAATTTTGCTTGTAAAACTCACTGTTCATTAAGGATTAAAGGTTCAGTGTCCTTAAAATGCCAATAACCCATTTAACCGTACATGAAACAGCAACGTTATTATGTCATTATACAGAAATAAAACCAAGATTAAGATTTAATTAAGCTAGCTAATAGAATTGCCAGTTGAACATGGGAGAATAATCAGAATCTCAATAGATTTTTGGCAATTCTTTTGTCATTCTTTTTCGTTCTGATCTGCAGTAACAAATATAATTAATGTATATCAACAACTGTATTATAGCTGCTGTTTTTAATTCATGTACTTTGCATTTAGCTTACTGTTGTTTAGAATTGAATACTGTTTGAAAGGGTGTAGAACTTAGCAGGGGCATAATGGGGAGGAAATAAAAATTTACCTGCAAGTAAATTCCCATTGCTTGTTGAAATTGTGCTCCTTTAAATGTTATTCTGGTAGATTTAATATGTTTGGAGTAGGAGATACGACAGTTTGCATGACAAGACAACTGTTCAAATAAAGACCACCGTATAGGAATACATATGAGTAATGTGTCTGTAGAGATAGTCCTTAGCATGTAAACATTTCATAGAGGAATGCTTGCTTCGGAAATAAATAGGATAAATGATGGGATTGTTTTCAAAACCATGATACCTTTTAAAAAGGAATTGATGTTATGTGCTTTAAGGAAAGAAGGACTCAGTTGATTTTGCAGAAATGATACCTATACTACTGAGAATGCTATAAGATAGTTGTTCGTACTTAATGTTACTCTTTCTGTTTGGAGTTACTGAGTGTTGGTAACGGTGAAAAACTGAAAAAAACCTGCAAGAATTCTGGAATCACTTTTAAAACACCCTAGTTGAAACAAAACCAAAATTGAGCATTTCTTTTCTGCTTTTCATTCTGAACTGTTGGTGCTGTAGTTCAGCCTGTGTACAAAAAAAACATGTGTCTGCATTAGCAGAAATCTTTGCTTTAGTGGGAGGATGGAAAGGATTATTCACAGTGACCAAAATTTCTCATTAGAGCTGTGGAGAATTAAAGATGTTGTGAAATATAGGAAGCTACTAGAACCATTCCAGGCTTTGGAATTGAAATTGATGAATGATATAGTTCCAGAAAAAGGCTTTAATCTCTTTTGCTCATACTTTAAAGAGGGAAAAGCGACTTTTGTAAAGTGCTTGTAGAGGTCCTATATTCAGTATGGTAATAGCCAATAGTTGCAAGGAAGTTACTGTTTTTTTCTAAGCAAGTCCTGCTCCTGAAATGACTAGCAATGTAATAAATATACAGTACCGCTTTCTAAATAATAGCGGAGATACAGAATTCACATAGTGTCAAGGTATCCATGATATTATTATTTATATCTTCAATCTAACTTTTTGTAGCCTTCATCAGGCAATTGTTTGCTTTTGTGCAGTTACAGCTTTGCAGGACTAAAATTAAAAGAGAGTGAATGATTGTACTGTTCTTAGTCAGCATCACAGAAGTGATGTGCCTAAGGTATCATTTTTTCAGAAGTATGATTGTACTAAAATGATAGTCCTTTCTTTTTCCTCCTTCCAACAGCCGCCCATATACCAACAAAGTTATTACGTTGTGGTATCGGCCTCCTGAACTACTTCTTGGGGAAGAAAGATATACACCAGCTATTGATGTCTGGAGCTGTGGGTAAGAGTTTGGATAGAAGTGTAGCAAGGATAAAAACAATCCAAAAATAATCTTAACGTTTGTATGGATCTGTACTTAATGCCATAATGATGGGATTTTGCAAAACTGTTTTACAGCTGTATCCTGGGTGAACTTTTTACAAAAAAGCCAATATTTCAAGCAAATCAAGAGCTTGCTCAACTGGAACTCATAAGGTAACTAGCAAGCACTGTTACATAGCAGGTGCCTCATAAACTGACAGGTTTCTTTTCTTAGTCTTAAAGTCTGAGATAATGCACTGCAAATACTTGCAAGCGCTCAGTTAGTGCCCCGAGTGAAATATTAGAGGTTTTTAGGGGCATGTAGCACAGGTGACTTTGGCACAGACATGACGGGTTTTTTGTGAGTGTTCCGTGTTCCTAGCAGTGTACAATTTACGAGTAAGGTGGGTTTTTGTAAAGTAGCTGGAGTTGCCTATTACTGAAATTGTAAAGAGAGAGTAAGCAAAATGCCTGTAATTTTTAAGATGATGCTGCAACTTGCTTGCAGCAAATCAAAATCAGAATTTGAACAATTATAAGGACAAGTGGGATATGAGAGGAACAGGTATTTGGCATGCTGCTGGCCATGAGTTCTTGTTTCAAGTCTGCCATGTACATATCTGGGCTTTATTACTTTTGCAGGAATAGTTCTGTTCCCTTACAAACTGCCAGACATTTGGTGGAGATAAAAATTCTGTTTCTTTTGTTGTTCTCAATAAATCATAGAATGATAGGTATTCAATTCAGTGGAACCAGAGCATCTTTTTCTTTCCCTTTATTCAGCAAGCAAAATTTGCTCTTGATTCTGATATCATAATTGACATTGTAAATGAGGAGAGGTGCTCTTCCTAGAAACAAGGGGAAAAGATAGTGAGTCCTACAGAACTTACTGAAAGTGAACAGTAAATGGTCAAATTAATTTAATAAAAAATATTACAAAGTCATATATTGAGATATTTTTCAAAACAGATTGAACAGTAGCATGTTTCTGTGTAATGTGTTATTAGCTGGCCTGAAGAAATGGAGGTTTTTAGGAGGTGTAAGGCAGATCAGTGGTCATTTTTGGCATAAGAAGAATTAAACTCATGAGTTTGGGAATTTTTGTTTTTGAGCACTAGATGGCATTGAAGCACATAAGAATGAGTAATTTGAAGTTTTTCTTTCTTTGTGTTTTACCTCTGATACAAAACTCTAAAACTTTGATGTTCTTCTGCTGGAAGCTTCTGCTTGTGGCTCATTTCTTCTCTTCACTGATGTTATGTATTTTTTGCTGTTTGAACATAATATATTAGTTTTATCAGTATCTCTGCTGTGATCATGTTACAGGCAAAAATTCTACATTTTTATTTTCAAACTTTTTTCAAAGATAGACCTGAAGTACATTCTGATAGTAAGAAATTTATTATTTTTATTCTCTCTCCTGAAAATCGCATACCCTAACCAGCGTATAGTCAGATTGGTTTGCATAGCACCTGGCGCATAATGAATAGATCATTAAATGTCTTACACTAAGCATTTAAATTTTATAAAAAGAACAACTGAACTAGGGAAATGTATTTGCAAAATGTCCTTTTATGGCTACTTGCATCAGAATTTGAAACCTTGCATGTGTGTAAATACCTTATTATTTCTTCTGCTCAGAAGTGTGGTGTTGATCAAGTTGTGCTTAGCCGTCCTTGGTTGGAAAAAAGGGTTGGGATGGTGGGATGGAATGTGAGGCATAAAAGTGTGGACAGCTCCATTTGTTAAGGTAGATGAGGCTTGAGATGTAAAACTCATATCTGAAGTAAAGAATACAGAGGTTTTCTAGTGGCTTCTGTCTTTAGGACTTACTGAATGGCTGGGTTTATTTCTCTTATGTATTCAGCATTAAATAAATTCTTGGTGAAAACTGCTTTTTGAGCTATTTGGCATATCTTTCTTCAGTGGGGTTGGGAGCCAAGGACATAAAAGTTACTCTAAATGTGAGCTATCCAGTTCTTGTAGTCAGATACCCTGGAGTACTCTTCAGATGTAGTTGGTTAAGTTTTTCAAAATGCTTGTCCAGAGAATGTGTGGGCTGGACTGAGACAGAGACAGTAAGTTTATTCTGTGTGGGGTGATAACTCTTTTTAGACAATTCACCATGATTTAATGGTGTTGGGAACTTGACAGTGGAGAAATTTTAGCTTAAAATAACCTGAACATGAAAATTAAAAATTTTTTTTGTTTTCACTGTACTTGCAAGAATAAAAATTACAGCTGTGCTCCCTCATGGTTTTGGATCTCATACCCTTTTTTCCTTTCTTTTTGGTACAGCCGAATTTGCGGAAGTCCTTGTCCAGCAGTATGGCCTGATGTTATAAAATTAGCTTATTTCAACACTATGAAACCAAAGAAGCAGTATCGTCGAAAACTGAGAGAAGAGTTTGCTTTGTAAGGATGAAGAATTAGTTTAGTCAACTCTGATATAGCACTAAGTTTTCCCAGAGACTTTATGAACTTCAGTATTTTCTGGAGAACGAGCATAGATGAAATGTAAAGAAAAATGGCTTTGGGTGCTTGTCCTTCCCATGATACCCACAGAGCTTGTATTAACCCTTATTTAATAGGAGCATCAAGAAGAGGAAAGAAGGCCCTAACATTTCAGCCACCTGCCAGCTTTCACCTAAGGAAATATTTGTTTGGTACACCTGCTTGTTGCCCTGTCCAAAAATCGGCTCAGAGTACTTAATTGTTTTTTATGGGTGAAACTGGCTACAGCTAAATATGCAGTCTAGTTAACATTACAGTCTTTTGGGTCATAAGCTCATTCAACACAGTGGAGTTACCCAAACTGTTATGTTCTAAACTACTACCATTGGACTAGTTCTGTGCATATATCACAAGTGAAAGGTATGGAAAATAGCTGTAAGCTTATTTTAAAGGGGTTGTCCCCTCCTTCAGGTACAGGGGGTTTCAAGAGAAGTGCATCATCATGTTCATACTAAAGAGACTAATATCTTTGAAGCAATAGAATTATTATCTGGGAATCAATCAAAAGTTCAACTCCCTAGTGGGTAAATTTCAATATGTAGAGTAACAATATAGTCTTGGCTTTAAAATCTGGATGTGGTTTCATGTAAGGACAAGGTTTCGAGCAATGAAACAACACAAGGCAAAGAAAGCTTGGGTTATATAATAGTGCTGGTGGTAAAAGATTAAGTTTATTTCTGCCTTTTACTATCAAGCTCAGGTTGTGGGTGCATTTTGTTAGTATATAAGTTACCTGAGGACTTAATTATCATCTTGGAACAGATGCGTTAATTAAAATTTTCCACAGAGGTGTGTGATACGAAATGAAGATGTGACACTTTTCTCTCTTTTGCACTTTTGTAGCATCCCACCAGCTGCATTAGATTTATTCGATTATATGCTTGCCCTGGATCCCAGCAAGCGCTGCACAGCTGAACAAGCTCTTCAGTGTGAGTTTCTGCGAGACGTGGAACCATCTAAAATGCCTCCCCCAGAGTAAGTAATTTCCACTGGTAATGCTGCTGACCTCTATGAAGTGTGACCATGCACTGTTTTCAGTAAGTTCATTGTAGTTCAGTAAAGGAGATGGTGGCAGAAATGTCGATGTATACAGTTGTTGAAAGGTGATTTTGTAGTAAAATGCTTGTGTATCTAAGTGACTCTTATATAAGAGATAACAGATTTGGTTTGTCATTCCTAGAACTAGTTATTGAGCTACTACCTTTAAAGAAAATATTCTTCTGTGAGTGTTCCTACTATTTAAAAAGCATTAATTTCCCTTTTATCTCAGTGTCTCAGTTTATCAGTGTCTACTTTTTCGAGGGATTTTGAGATCCTCTATGAGTCTGAATTGCTTTCTTTGATGATAGAATGACACTGGGTGTAGAGTTCTGCACAGGTACCTGAGAGTTAAAGTGAAACACACTGAATTGATTCATGAGCCAGATGAGCCTTGGTTTTGCAGGCAGGAAAAGTGAAATTGTGCAGGGTTGTTCCTGTCAGTTTCTCTAGAGGAAATGTATTGCAATGCCCTGTAGGATTTCTGCAGTGACTTTGCAGTCATTTTAATCAGTACAAATCATATTGGAGCATGTCCTGAGGAAAATAGTGAAAAGGTACTAGAGAATCTCCAGGTCTCATTCTTTCCTCAATATAGCTGTCAGAACATAGAAGCTATGATACTGTTTGAGTAAACTGAACCTTCAAGGTAGCCTATACTGACTTCTTTTTGTCTAAGGATTTTATTAAAATTCCTTCCGGACTTACCTGTTACATATACAGTGTTGTTATACAGAATCACAGAATGGGTCATGTGGTCCAGCCTCCTTGCTTCAAGGGTCATCCCAGAGCATATGGCACAGGATTGTGTCCAGCTGGTTTTTGAGTATCTCTGCTGAGGGAGACTCCACAACCTCTCTGGGCAAACATTACTATGTTCCTGAAACATGAGCCAAAGAGGTTTCTTTGCCTGAATATGACTATATCATTGTGTGAAAATCACAAATCAGCAATCTCAAGCTGTTTGTTGACGTTTCAGGACCACTTGAGCAGCATGTTGCTTATGTGCATTTTAAAGTAAGTGAATGGAAAGATCATATTTTCTTCAGGGATGTGGTAATACATCCATTCTAGAAGCTGATATATGGAAATTATAAACAAATTAGTCACTGGTGTACTTTTAAAAATTAGGAGAAACCACACTCACTTCTGGCACAGCACAGGAAAGTGTTGGCTGTTTTCTTGAGAGGCTTAAGTTCTGTTTTGGGAAGGAGCAGCTGTTCATTCAAAGAAAGTGACATGCTGATTGGAAAGGTCATAGCATATTTCTCACAATGAAGTCTTGCTTCCAGTTGTTTTTCAGAGGGAGAGAATAAAGGAAACACTTATCATAATTGCCTTTCCAGTCTCTTGTCATTTGTCAGCCTATTTTTCCTGGGTGGCAGAGTTGCTAAGACAGTTAATATGTAATAGGAAAACTTAAACCGCTATTTTTACTGTCCATCTCAGCAGGTCTTTGTGGGTCTGTGGGTCTTTGTGTTTCTCAGGAAATCAGAATTGAGGTGCCTGCAAGGTGCTGTAATGGAAGGACAGAATTGGTGGCAGATAAGTTTCTTAGGAGAATTTTGCCTCTAAATTCATATGTTGTAAAGGATATCCCCTTGTTCTTCCTGGTATGTCAGCTTTGCTAGTGCCAAGATTCATGCAACTTATTTCTGCAACTTTTTCCTTTTTTTCTCCCCTACTTTCTTGGTTGTCTGAGCTGTACACTATAAATACTAGATAGCCATGTCTATTACTATGGGCAAATGTGTGACCTAATGACTCAGCAGTACTTTTTATAAGCAGACAGAAGGACCATGAAAAAAATGCCTTCATATTGATAACTTGATAATCTGATGGTATGCAAGTTGTATTTCATAGCAACTGTGCAGCATTCATTTTGAAGTTTTGAATTACACAAATAATTAGGAAAATAATTCTCATTTTAAGATACTTTTTCCCCTTTTCTGCCAGGAGGACTTGTGCTTCTGGAAGAGGCACTCAATAAAGAGTTTTCAGCCAGAAAAAAGCAGGTCTGAGATTTTACTGGCTTTTGAATGTTTCCCTGATGTATTTTTGAGTTCCAGTAGGTTCATCTTTCAAGAGTTACATTATGTATAATTTAATGGTTTTACCAGTATGATTAAAAAAAAAAATTAAAAATAGGGATAAAACTGATTATCTCAAATCATTCTTTGCAGCCTTCCTTTGTGGCAGGATTGCCATGAGCTGTGGAGTAAGAAACGCAGAAGACAGAAGCAGATGGGCATGACTGATGACTCTACAGCAGCTAAAGTTCCTAGGAAGGATCTGTCTCTAGGCATGGATGAGAGCAGAACCAACACCCCACAAGGCATGCAAACTTCTTCCCAACTCAAAACTCAGGGCAGCTCTAGTGTAGCACTTGGTCAGTAATATTTTCAGTCCTTATAATTACCTACTACTTGGATTGCACCTCTAGAAATTTTAGATGTTATTTGCAGAGTATTGGCGTCTCCTGGATTCTTGAGGGAGGAACAGTATTGTAAGTTTAATTTTTGTTACAAAATATTTACCTTTGGGAAACATAATTGTTCCTTTCCAATTTTATGTAACTTTTCAGCCTGCTCAGAGCAGCTACCTTTCTCACTCTCTATTTTGAGAGGATTTTAGCTCTTGCTCGTCTGTAATTCTTCGGTAATTCCACAAGCCAGTGGCTGTTAAAAGTTTCACACAATCTCCATAGATAGGATAAGCTTTACTGGTATTGGTAAACTGATGAGAAGGCAGTTTAGAACAATTGTAATTTCAAATGGAACAGATTCCATCTGTCTGTTATATTAGTCTTCAGCTTTCCCGGTTGTTTGGGCTAAATGAAATTGTAAAAAAACCCCAAAAATTAACCAAAGTATCTTGCTCAAGGCAAGTTTTACAAATATAACAAAAAAAGTTACGGTTCCAGTATGGAGACCATTTGAGATACTCAGCAGTGAAGTGATAGTTCTTACAAAATATGTAGAAATTCAAAGAGCAACAAAACCAAATGGATACCTGAAAGTTAAATGTAAGACCATTTTTGATCGTGCAAAGTAACCATAAATCCTATGGCACTGATAGAGAAGTTAAGCTAAAAAACACGTTTATGCATTCATAGAAGCTGACAATTCTTTAATACTAATCATCTTGAATCAACTCTTAATTTAACAGCAGAGCTCCAAATACTCTGTGCAAAGATACATTGAAAGTAGTTACTTTGATGTAATTTTATTGCAGTTCATTGCCTCTTGCTCCATTCTTCTGGTTTCTCACTGTAAACCAGCTGTGAGATCCATATGTTTAGGCTAAAGTTTTGACAGCATTTTCAAGAATGACTTTCTGTAACTTTTCCCCCCATCAATGAAACCTTTAAAGAATTCATACGATAATTATCTTCTTTGTGCTTTTTAACATAACAGGCTGATGATAAACTACTGTTAGTCATTAATACTGACTATGCAAAAATCCCTAAGCAAATAGAGAAGGAATCATTCAGAACTATAGTGATATTTACCCATATGTCTAGATAGAAAAAAAGACAATTTAATTTTCAGTGGAGCATAGAGGCGTTTACTGTGTTAAACAAAACATTTCTGGAAGCCATAATGCACCGTAGATAATTTTGAAGTCCCTGGATCCTGCTTAAGTAGATTCCAAGTGCTTGTATCCTGGTGCACATCCACAAATAGAGTTGTGGGTTGTGGGTTTTGCAGCACTTTCCAGCTGTGCTGCTCCTAAATCTTGCAAGGCAAATACTTAATATTTTTATGCGTCATGCATGGCTTTTAATCTGCTATGAATTAATATGGTAATAAGATAGCACAATGAGAAGGATAGAGGACTGAATGTGTTTGTGCTGACCCGGGTTAAGAAAAACTCAGAACTCAGACAGCCTGCTCACACACTCATTTTTCAGTTTTTAGCTGCTTTCTTCCCTAAGTCTTTTGCTGGTAGGGCATGTTGCAATCCATGCTGTTTCACTTCTTTCAAAACAAATCACAACAAGGGGTGTTTGAAGCTGGGAAACTACCTTGATATTCAGACTTCCTTATTCATATTCCCCTGCATCATCATAATTGCTCTTATTTGTGGCAAACTCCATTTAATTCATTAACTGATATTATCTCATATTTCTTGCTACTGAGTGATTGACATCTTGTCCCTCAAAGTCAGCACTTCCTTTTGTATTTGTACTGTGAGCTCCTTGGCCACCTAGAGCCAGGTCACTTGGGCAGGTGTTAAAACCCAGATGCTGAATTAGAATGGGCTGGAATATGATTGGAAATGGGTTTTGCAGATGGCTACTTTTTAACAAAGAGTTGTGATATATCAAAGATAGGAAATTTTATGGGGATTGGAAATCTTACAGCTGCCTAAAGCAGGTGGCCTTAAGTCCCTGCTTAGTTATATTGTGGAAAATTGAGCTCTAGCTTGGTGTTTTTCCATCTGTCCAATTGCATGTGTGTATCTCATGGAAGTCACTTTGGTTATATCAGATCTTACTGTTCCATTTCCTATAGATACTCCCCAAAGACAGTTAAAATGTAAAAGCATTCCATTTCTGTGTTGTCCAAACCCATGCTTTGCCAGTCATATCAGCCATGCTAGATTAGTCTTCTTTTGAGTTTCTGAAATATGCCAGTTCTAAATAATACTTAAAAACACCTTTTTTGTCTTTAGCAAAAACAAGCACTGGACAGCAGTTAAACCAGAATGAAGTGGCAATCCTGCTAAACCTGCTACAGTCTAAAACAAGTGTTAGTTTGGCGCAGTTTGCCCAAGTATTGAATATTAAGGTAAACCCAGAGACTCAGCAGCAACTAAATAAAATAAATCTTCCTGCTGGAATTTTGTCAGCAGGTGAAAAACAGTCAGAACAGCAGCAGCAGCCGCCGCCGCCTCCACCACCACCTCCAGAGCAGGAGCCTCTAAAACAGCCGATGGTCACGCAGCCCCCTGTGCCACCTGCTCAGCTGGGTCAGCCTAAGGTTGAGACTGATGCTGCCCAGGCAGCTGTGCAGAATGCATTTGCTGTTCTGTTGTCCCAGTTAATAAAGGCTCAGCAAACAAAACAGAAAGATTTTGTGCTGGAGGAGAAGGAAAATGGATCAGGAAATGAAATGTCATTACAACTCAGGCAGCCTCCAGAGCCTGCCACTCCTGTATCTGTCAGCCGGGACGAAGTGGAATCTCCAGCACCTGGCTACCCGCATCTGATCAAGTCATTATACATGTCTGCAGGTACTGAAGGCCTTTATTGCTAACCAGCAAATACCTGGAGCACTGGAGATGTAATAGTTTGGGAGTAGATGGTTAACGTTTGCCATATGAATCTGTGTGAGTATAGGAGATTAAATTGATTTGGTCACATTTTGCATCTGATTCAGAGAATTTGTCTCTTAATCTAACAGGTGTGATGCAGACAGAGCAAACAATGATACCCTAAGAGAGACACAAGTATTAGTGTTGGAACATTGTAGTGGTTTAGGTTATTATTCTGCGGGTTAGGGCTTAGTGGTGAGTGGGATGGTGAACACAGTCTTTTCTAGCAGATGCATAGATGTAATTTGCCAGTTTTGACTGGTTTTAGGTAAAGCTTATTTGGTAAGACAGCATTTTAATTTGGGTTTTAATGCTAGAGCTGATCCCTAGTGTCAAATTCACAGGTTGTTAATTGACACACACAGCTAAAGGTTTCCATTGAGGTATAGTAGTAGCTTCTGTAGTCTTCCCACAGTTTAGAGCTCTGTTCATCTTTTTGGGTTGCAAATTTAGGTTTATTATGGTGGTTCATGTATTGTTTTGTAGTGTTTGCAGCTGTTGAAAGAAATACTCTGAAGTGATTTGGGCCTGTTCTTGGAGGGTTGCGGGGGGGGGCGTTGAGAAGTGTGCTTTCTTGTTTGTTTATTTTAAACCTTGAGTTTTGCTGTTCTTTGATAGGGTGGCCTTTTGTACCTTGAGACTTCTATCCTTATCTATGAATCTTTCTTGACTCTTCTTTGAATTTTTAGTGTTTGTGTTGCTTGAGTTTTGCTCTGGTTGTTTGGTTTTGCTGGGGTTTTTTTTAAGGAGCTTGAACTGTTTATCTTTAACTGACTGCCTGGTGATCTTACTTTAAGGAGTAACCTGCATCACACTTCTGACGCAAATGAGCAGTTGCCAAATTTTGCCCAAAATAATCAATATAATTACTGATAAATTTAACTAATAACTTCATGAGAATTGAAGTTAACAAACCTCTATGTTCTTCCAGGAAGGAGTACTTTTCTTTCTGGTCCTGTTATTTGTGTACTTCTATTTCAGAGCTTTTCTTTTTCGTCTTCTCAGGTCAAGAGGATTTGGTTAGGCAGTCTGAGATGAGGCTTCTGAACCGAACACCTGAGCAGGAGCGCCCTCGGATCTTGCCTCCGGACCAGCGTCCCCCCGAGCCACCGGAGCCTCCACCACTCACTGATGAAGACCTTGATTATCGGACAGAGAATCAGCATTTACCTATAAGTAACTCTTCAGGAACAGATCCTCACGCAGGAGTGAAAGCAGCTCTTCTGCAGCTGCTGGCTCAGCATCAAGCTCAGGCGACAACGGAGGAGCCAGTACAAACGAGTGTGGATTACCAGGCTAGAGACTCCTATGTAGCAGGCCCAGACTACAAGGATAATTTTGGATCATCATCCTTCTCATCTGCCTGTTACAGCACTAGCGATGGAATAGGAAGCGGATCATCAGGAGTATTAGAAAGGAGGAGTTTCCTTGGAAACTCAGATATTCAGTCTTTAGATAACTACAGTACTGCTTCATCTCACTCTGGTGCTGCCCCTCCTCCATCAGCCTTTCCAGAATCCTTTCCTAGCTCAGTAACTGGTTATGGAGACATTTACCTCAATGCTGGCCCCATGCTGTTCAGTGGAGATAAAGACCATAGGTTTGAATACAGTCATGGCCCAATCCCGGTTTTGGGGAGCAGCAGTGATGCTTCCACAGGGCCAGAGAGTGCGCACTCTTTGCCCACAAAGATGCACAACTATAGCTATGGAAGTAATTTACAGGAAAATCCCACTGGCATCAGCCACATGCATGGACAGACTTGGACTTCTCCTGCCCAAGGACCTGGCTATTCCCAAGGATACAGGGGACACATTAGCACATCTGCAGTAAGAGGGCGAGGCAGAGGATTACCATATTGAGTATCTGTTTTTCCTCAGGCACATCATTTTTATCTGGAAAAACATTTTTCCCCCTAGCTGCAATTTAAAGCAGCAATTCAACAGACTTGAATAATGTTAATTCAACAGCTTTATTTTTATGTGGAAAAGGGTCTTGCATACAGTAGGAAAAATTAAAAAATGCTTACAACTCATGCTGTCTAAAAACTAGATGACTTGATTGTACATGTTCACAAACTCTAGTTCTGACTTTTATTTTGTATTTTGGCAGTTTTAAGTGGATGCTAAATTTAGGGACATCAGCTTTTTATGGCACTCTTTCAGATCTTCTGAACTATGCACATTTGTGCTTTTTTTGTAAGTTTGGACCAACTTTTATGTAAAAAAAAAAAGAAATTTTACAACAATCAAAGCAGGGCACTGATTTATTTGGTATTTTTCTTTTTACAGAACTACCTTTAGTCAAAGGTCACTGTCAGTCTTTGCACTGCTTTCAGTGTTATTGTGAAAGGTGTACTTCGTGCTCATTTCAGATAATAAAACACAACCTTTCTCTTGATGCAAAATTTTATAAATATTTGGTCAATGTTTTTTTTTTTCTTTCAAGAAAAAAAAAAAAGAATGGGTGTTCTGGTAAAATGTTCTCTCCATCTCCCACACTTGTTTATATAAAAACTGTTTTACTTGAATGGTAAGTGCCTTAACATGTAAGCTTAAGGTCTGCAAAAACTTGGAAGTACTTCATAGGTCGCTGTGAACTTAATGCCTAAACCTAAGTAATTAACAAGAGAATTCAGATAATAATAAGAAGCTCAAAACAGGTCCTAATCTTGTGGTGTTTACTTCACATGGGCCAGTTACTTAGAGACCTGATCTTACCTAGAAAAAATGGTAATTTCCAAATTGAACTTCATGAGAAACATTGAAAGTGAGGAGAAGAATGAAGAGTGTAGTTTTTCCTCAGCTCCCTGTTGGAGTTGTAGTAAGTGTTTTAGTTCCTCTGCCAAATAAACTATACTTTGTATGTCCTTACCAAGTGATGAAATAGTTTTTTTTTTTCTCTTAAATGTCAACAGCAGTAATTATTTTGTGTGAGAAGCTGACACTGTTTATCTTTTTACCCCAAATACTGCATTGTAGGAAGTAACCAAAGGAAAAATGACCAGTATTTAAAGCAATGGCAAAATGATTTACACTAGTTGTAATTCGCTGTAAACTTGTGATTGTGCCAATGAATTGATTTTATATTTGCTATTCCACAGAACATTTTAATATTGGAATTGAGTGTCTCGGAGCAACTAAAACTATTATAGTTAAAACTTTTACCAAGAGCCACTCCTCATACTAATTGCAACTTCCAGCATGGTTTTTCCTCTGACAAGTGGTCTCTCTCCTGCAGAGAGGAGGTATGGTTATATTTTGCCTGTAAGTAAAAGGATGTCTTGCAGCCCATATTGGAAACAATTTTCCAACTGATTATCCAGTTGACAAATCGGTACCTTATGTAACTGAGTGTTTAAATACTACCTTTTAAAAAGTAAAATTTCTACTTACACTATTACAAATGTCTTGTCAATGAATTTTTGGATTTTCAGAATAGAAGCTGTTGGTGTTTTTTTTTTAATTGAAAAACCTGATTCATATATGGCTGATTCCCACACTGTAGAGCATGGAGAAACTCCCTTTGCTAACTGTAGTGTTTGAGGATCTGGCAGATCAGGAATGGAGAGAGTCCTGCTGCTTATGCTGTCCCCAAGTCTGGCAGTTGCCTTCACTAGACACAGCAGAAAATCCTGCCATTTGAAAATAAAAGTGGCCAGGTCAGAAATAAATACTTACAACTTGAATAGCCTGTGCTTAAGAAAGGCAAAAGTTTCACGTGAGTGACAGTGCCCTGGACCATTTTTTCCTTGAGTAAGGACACACCCATAGCATTTTTCTGCTAAAATTTTAAAGACAAAAATCATTAGTGTCATTTAGATATGGACAGTGTTGGCTAGGGCTTTTTGTTTACTAATCTTCGAAAAGCCCAAACCCATAACTATATGCACAGATTGTTCTTTTCTGTTTTGTTTTGTTTTTTTCTAGAATCAAACAAAAGACTTTTGAAGCTTATATGCACTTTCACTAAAGATGTGCAGTCTGGGGTTACTTACCTGCACTTCAAATGTAACTGCAGGCAATAGTTGGCTAAAAACACAGGTAAGTTCAAATGGAAAGTAGATCTCAGAGAACTAAATTAATTGACTTCCAATACAAAAATATGAGGAAGAAGTTGTGTCTTCTACTTTCCCTTTTGGACATAAATTTTCAAGTCATTTAGTTAGCTTCATTCAGTGCAGAAAAGTCAAACCCCTCTGCATCTGTAAATGAGAGCGCAATTTCCTTACGGGCTGGCAGTACTCTGACATTGTTCTGCTAAAATGGATTTCAGTCTTTGGCCGTGAAAAAAATCCCCAACAGCCCCAGCACAAGTAATCCTGACTGTGAGGAGAGAGGAGGTGTGCAATAAACAATTGACTTCCAGATGAATCAGAAACAAAACTGGCATGCTGTAGTGGATGAATACTGTACAATGACTTTTCCCCAGCTTAAGGATGACTGGCCTATGACTTTGAACACTGTATTTGTATGGGACAACAGTATTGGGATAATTTGGAGGGAAAGTGAATGTATTTCCATATATGATAACTCTGAAAAGATTGCCTTCTCTGCAACCCAGGGAATCTTGCCAGCTCTTTCGCTGATACCTTTCCTCCGAGGCTGGTGGAGGCTGGGTGCAGGTGAGGAGCTCTGCTCTTGAGGGTGTGGAGGAGGATCGGTGCCTGCAGCCATTCTCCCCTGGCCTGGAATGGTGTCTGAGCAGGTTAGCAGCCAGGGAGCTATCTGGATCTAAGGACAGTAGGTCTGCATTCATTTGTACTGTACCTGTGTATTACCTGTTAGCATTGCTCTTGAATTAAATCACAAGATGAGGTGCTTAAGGCAGCATTTTACCCTTATGTGTGAACTCTGCTCTGCTGAGAGTCTGTAGTAGTTTGGCATTTTACATCATGTGGCTCTTGCATTTTTGAAGCAGTAGTAGACATTCTGAAAACAGCATTACTTTTCTGTGGAGCCATGGCTTTTATTACTTTCTCCTTCATTCCTTTGGGTTTATGTTTTCTGTGCTGCAATTCCAAAGTGAGCTACAGAGACCTGGATACTACATCAAAAAGTAAGTGTTGTGTGTTTGTATTTCTAAATAAACATAGTGGAATACTGTAATAATGGACTATCAAATAGCAAGTACTTCATTATTTATATTAAGTGGTCTTTAGCCATACCAAGAGGAGGAAAGCAAGCGCAACTGGACTGCTTGTGAACATGACTGCACTTAGACTATTGTAATGCTTCAATTCAGCCAAAGGAAAAGAAAATGGCTTTTACTGATTGCTAGTTGTCTTTATCCTGAACAGAATGATAGGGAGGAGATACAAAAATCCATGTATCCTTAAATGTTAATATAATTTATTGGAAAAATAATTTTTAAATGACAAATATCTGTATTTTCTTATGTTTCCATAAAATGTGTCTCTCTTAATTTTGCTCCATTCCACAGTAGTGTCAGGTGCCTTCTAGAAGCAGAGGCAGCAAGTGCCACATTGTGAGTTCTTACGGTTTTGAGCGCTCTTCTCCTTTCGCTTTCAGTTTTGATGGAGGCAGTTTCAGTTTCGGTGAAGTTTACAGTTGAATGAGTTTAACAGATAACTAACTGTGTGGTAGAAACTGAAGTACTGAAGTAACACAGGATACCTCGTGTCTGCAGGCAAATTAGGTCTTGGACCATTAATTCTGTTTCTGAGAGAGAAAAATGTCAGATGTACTACTTGCATTCTTTGCATTAATAAAACACGCAAGTGTTTTACATACAACATTTCTCCAGTCTGTTCTGTTACAGTGTTTTTTGCATGAGGAAATTTTGGCTATCACCCTTCTTGAGAGTTTTGGGATGTTCTGTATTTGCAGAAGTGTGTCATGAAATTAAGGAATCACCAGAAAATTTATTTGAATTCTATATTTAAAAATAAAATGACCTTGAGTTGGCTTAAAATCAAATTAACTTGCTTATCAGGGTGAAGAAACTTTATTGCAGGAGTTATTTCGAGACAACTTAATTTAAAATAAATTGTTATGCTTCGGCTTGCTTACTCTTTGTTATTTTAAGCCATTTGTATATAAAATGTATTGTGCGGCCTGTAAATAAAATACATAAAAATTGAAGTCTTTCCTTGTTTTCCCTCTCTGGTTGTCAAATAGCATTTCAAAAGAACATTGGGTTAAACTGAGAATGTTTTCAGTGTATTGAAATTCTGCAAGTTATTAATAAAACCAATGGGTACTGCTCCAGTCCTGTTTGAAAGGAGCCCTGCAGGGACTGGCAGTGTGAGACATGCAGCGTGGATGATGCAGGAGCCAAGGTGCAGAAGAGCATCCCTTTGAGCACTGATGCTGCCCCAAGGGCAGGCAGGGTGCAGGGACCTGGGTGTGGGACATGGGCTTTGCCAGTGCTGAGAAGCTGCTGCTTCAGCACCTGTGAGCTGCTCAGGATTGTGAATGATGGACAGCATGACATTTTTCTTTGCAGTGTCCAAGCAGAGGTGCAGTTAATATTCTCCACTACTGTCTCTTTGAGGAGGGTGGTGTGTGTGTTAGAAGCAATGGGAAACCAAGCCTGAAGAACCAGGTATTTTCAGAGTCTGGTGAAACACTGAATTGAGCCTGACTTAAGCAACTGTGCTTTGAATGCTTGAGGCTTTTCTTGCTTTTTTCCTACTGTATTAGTTAATCTAAAGAAACCTTTTGAATCTTTCAATAAATGCTATACCTCCATCCAAAAATATGGCACTTGCTCTTCAGTTCTCTTAAAATTGAGATTGGGCTGCTTTGTCACTTGTCATTGATAAAGTCAATAGTAGCTGGAAGTTACAGGGGCCAGCAGCAGTTACATAGGTGTTGTTTGACATTAGGCTGACAAGATGTGTAGCTGCAGCCCAAAACATCTCGCTCTGGAAACAAAATTTTGGTGACAGCTACAATAAAAGCCTAACCTTCATTTCTGGTGACAAGCTCAGGCTGTGTTTCACAGGGTGTTGACTTGCATGTAGCAGATCTGGCAGTTTTGTGTAACCAGTTTACTGTCTGCTCAGTTTTTCTCATGAAAGCTGCTATTGCAACTCAATGAAGTTGTGACAAAGTTGGCTCTGGTTTATGTTGGAACATGAACCTGGAATGATTTGAGAATGGTGCGGCATCCCTTTCACTGAGGTCTTACTGCCATAGGGGTAGCCAGCTGTGCAATAAGGTACCAATAATCATTCCAGTGGGATCTGCATGTCAGTCAATACCCTCAGCTGCAAGTAAAATAGCATCAAGTGAAAGAGGAGATACACAAGTAACTGCAGAACAGCCTGTATCAACACAGAGCAAGGACTGGGTCTGTGAAATTGGTGGCAAGTGAGGAAACCAGTCCTCTTGTCAAAACTGAATTATTGCCTGCTAGCTTTAAAGAACAATGCAGTTTCGTGGAAATTTCTTTTAAATTACCTGAACCAGGATTAGGTTGTTTCTATTTTTAAGGAATGCCTATAAAACCTGACAGGCCATCTGGATGAACAGGATTAGAGCTATCAAACTCCCCCACCATGTGGAAGAAAATGAAAGTTGGAGAACTTTGCAGTTGCAGTAATCATGGGCAGAGACAACTTCATTTGACAAATAAGAGTAACTTGCTTTTCCCTGTCAACTGCATTTACTTTGATGGAGCTTGAGAGTTTTGCTTTTAAAGTTGTTCACTTGTTACGGTTGCTTTTTTTGGGCTTTTTTTATTGCCCTATGGAGAGCAGGCACAATCAGAGGAACTTAAATTTAAGGCTTATAGTAATGTTTTCTTTTTCTCCAGTTAGAGCAGCCCTTGCCAAAAGGCAGTACTTGGGTAGCTTCACACAGCACAGCTTCAATTCTTCTTCAGCAGTTCCTCTGGGGGCACTTTGGGTGTGCCATTGATGCTGATAAGGCAAATTGTCCTAACATGGTGGATGTACCTTTAATAGGAGTTTTTGCAAAGAGGCTTTTTGAAGATTTTTTTTCAATATTAGGACTGACTGTACAGTGTAGAAGAGACACAGCTGGTTAGAAAGGAGAATATCGGGAGTAAGCGTTATAGAAACCAGCCTTGTGCTCACAAGCAGATCTAACAGCTGTGTGCTGCCCTTGAGGTAACTTGGGGAGAATAAGGGGTTAGTATTTGACTTGTGCAGATGTCTCTCTGCTGTACTCTCTCCTATGTGCTAGGCTGTGGTATTGGTTGCTAGAGGACATAGCTGGAAGCAAGTGTTTAATGTGCAGCAATGTCTAACACAGGTGCCTTTTTTCTTTCCTCCTGCAAGTTCTTTTCAGACCTGTTTTACAAATGTGTAAAGCATGTCAGCAGGTTCCATCATGGGGTACAGCACACTCTCGATGGCCTTTCGAGCATCTTGGTTTTGCCTGGGTGGCAGTGGTCAGAAGGCACTGATGTCTGCTTGCCCTGCCTTTGGGAGCCTCTCTGAGCAATGCCCTAAGAGTTGCCAGTGCTGCTTTCTCTCCTTGCTCTGTCTCCAGGTCACCCTGAGAACGGAATGGGCTGTACAGAGAACTGAACAGAAGGCTGACTTTAGGAGGTGATTTTCCCTGAACAAGGAGCAAGGTAGAGATCATTACTTTTTAATTTTCATTCTCTTTCATCCTTACCAACTGCAAAAATGATCTACAGGAATGCTGTCAAAGCAAGACCCAGTTTGGTGGTGTTTTTTTGTTTGTTTTGGTTTTGGTTTTGGTTTTTTTTCTGTTTTGCTTTACTGGTATTGCCCTTCAGAGAGCATTTGGATGTTAGAAACCACCTGCAAATCAGTTGAGGATTGAGAAATTGAGACTTCTGCTTTGCAGCTAATCTGGTAGCAAAAAATACATGAAAGTTACAGAAGAGTTCCCTGCCTTCCTGCACTAGAGCTAAAATTAAAACACATCCCCACACTGGAAAACAAAGGATGATGTGCACAGTGGTCAAAAACAGGAGCCAAAGTTATGCATATGCAGTCCTGTAACCTTTCCTGCCCCACAAGTACTCTCTCATGTCATTCCTGGGCTAGAATCCTTGCCCTCAAGGCAAGGAAGGCAGTGGACTTTCTGACTGCACAGGCACTTTCCTGCTTTCTTTGCAGAACAAGGAACAATTGTCACCATTTTTTCTAAAAATTGTTTGTGAGGAGGAAGGGGTAGGGAATGGACTAAGAACTACAGATGACATGGGAAATGAACAGCAGTCTATTAATGCTGTATATGAGAAGTGGAGTGATAAATAGTAGTTCAAAACTTATCTGCAGATGGTTTGGCAATTCCACATCAGGAAAGTATTACTCTAAACCTGGCAGATTTTAGAAGCTATATACATTTTTCTCCCCAGGCTGCTTCTTGTTATGGATTACAGATCCTGCTGTGGGACTTCCAAGCAAGCACATACGTGTACGCAAGACAGTGAAACAAGACATGCAGGTAGTAGTAATAATTTTTATTTGCAAACTGTACTTGCCATGACAATGTTGCCTTTTGGGAATAATGACAAAACAGCTGACAAATTCAAGAGAACCTTGCAGACCTGTTCTATCAGAAATACAACCCTATTTCGCCTTCTAGCATCAGGTGAATTGGAGATGACCTTCTCTTTCAACTGATCTCCTGGGAAGCTCCAGTTTGGGTTTGGGTATTTCTTGCTAGTCTCAACTGTTAGAATGCAAATTGTTTCTTCCTATCCAGGGAAACATTCTGCATGCTTTATTTAAGTGCCTGTCATTTGTTGCTACCTTGCAGCCTCTTCCACTGATTTTTTTTTTTTTTTTCCTTTTNCTCTTCCACTGATTTTTTTTTTTTCCTTTTTCATTCCTCAGTCCTGTATTAAGGTTTCAGTATTATGGAGCTTTTGTATTGCAAAAACTATTACACAATGCCCTTCATTATGGGAAGCTGTAAATCAAAGCACTGAATAAGTATTTCCATTAAGTTCTAAAAATATTGGATTGTTTTGAGTCGCAGTCCCAATATGAGCCTTCCTCTTTGTCTTGGCTAAATTATGTTTCTGTCTAAATATTGAATCCATAGGACATGTTTGTGGTGACAAGAGCAAAGGGGACTAAGGAGCACCCAACAGAACTAAATATGGTCACTGCAGTCCATAATAAAATAAGGAAGCTGGTAGTTTAAATTGAGGTGAAATCATCAATTTCCTCTACAGAACCGGGAAGAATAATGCTATGAGAATGAGAGGGATCGGTTATATTGACTACATAAAAATAACGTTTAAAACCTTCTGACAACATAAGAGCTGCAGTCAACAGGAAGAAGTCAGGATTTCATATGCAGAATAGAAAGAACATCAAATATAGATGCTTCACTGATACTCAATTTGAGGGAATCTGTTTCTTGTGTTGTAAAGTGTGATGGATACTTAAAACAGCTCCTAAAATAGGAAATGATGATGACTGACAAGTTTCTACACAATGCAGAGACAACAATTTGACAAGACAAAATAAACATGAAAAACACACAACCACTTCCTTTGCTGTGCAGAGTATTTAATAGGACATGCGCTCCTCCCTTTCCAAGAAAGCATCACTTGGTTGTGTAAGGCCTTGACAAGTCGTGTAATTCTGTTAAAAGGATTTCACAGGACAGGAGAGAGAACACATCTGCAGCATTATTAAGCTCATGAGCATATAAACAGACCCAACAATTAGGATTTGATTTCTTATTGGTAGGATACTCCAAACTGCACCACTGGCAGCTCCCTCTGTTCTTCAGAGAAGTTCTAAAACTGTTCACAAATGGGAAAGCAGCTTTTGCTGCTTTAACTACTGCTGTATACCTGGGGGGGGGGGGTGGGCAGTGGCAGAACATCCTGGCCTACAGANNGGCAATGGCACAGCATCTTGGGCTACAGATAGGGTGAGCCTGATACCCACTCCTGCTGAGCTTAGTAGGGTACCCAGGGAATCTACACTGGAGCATGGATAGCTGCATGTATAAACCTGGCAAGAACCAACCATGAGGTTAGGACTAAAGTCTTTTGTCCTTTGGTGTGTGTGACAGCCATCTTAACATCTTCAGCATTATGATTTATATACAAGGATGTTTGGGTTAGGGTTTTATTGGTTTATGGTTGATTATGATGCTTGTGTTTTTGCGTGGTTTTGGTTTATCAGGGGATTGTCTGGGAGTTTGGTCGTGTGGTTTGTTTGGGGCTGGGGGAGTGGTCATGTCTAGGGGTAGTTCATATAAATGTTTCTTGAATGGATGGTGCATTAATGAAAGGTTGTTAGATTTGTGAATAGGGGGAAAATAGAGGAAAATTCACTGGAAGTTAATGGAAGGTGTTTGGATAATGTAGGCATTTATAGCCAATTATTTGACGAAAATTTCATAAAAATAATGAAAATGACAAAAGAAAGGAAAACAAACAAAAATTGGGGTATAAATTGGGGTTTTAAGTGTAAGTCCCAGGAAAGTGAGAATAAAATTAATAAGTCTGCCAAGCACTGCATTATCTGTTACTTATGAGATAAATGGGGTCAAAGTGCATCAGTGTCAAGTTTGAGATGACCTTATCCATCAAACCATGACATCCTGGGTGTAATGGGCAGCAAGCAGCTGTCACGTTGTCATTAAGCACTCTGCAGGGTAGTCATGAAAAGCAAGAAATCAGGTTTGTAACACTTGTATTATACAACCTGTGTTTTGCAAAACATCATCTACATCATGTGAAGTATTACATATTGCTGGAATATAAATTCAGCTTGACCACTACTTGGAATGCATTAACATTTTTATCTTGATTTTCTTGTGACTTTTAAAAAATTAAATGCTTGAGAAGACTTATAATTATGGTGACAGTTCTGTGCTTTAGAAAGTAATGATGTCACTTAAAGCTACTGTCCAAAAAGAGTCTCCAATCAAAAAACTCTTCAGGCCCTGAAGCCTCAACTCTGGAAATCAATTTGTGGATTACTTTTCTGTTTTGAAGCATGGAAAGTTTATTATGATACATTTTATAACACTGTCACAATTGGCTTTCTGACTCATTAATCTGAAAAACTGAACCACAGGAGATTGAGAGCAGGTGCTGCACCAGATTAGGCATCAATCAATTATGAAGACATTGGTCATAAAAAAATAAAAAAAGTCTTGTTAAATTAATGACTAGTGAGCTAAAGACTGGTTTGCTCCATGATAATTGCTTGAGAATCTTCCACTGGAAGGGGCTATGCTTCTGATTACAGCATAAATCATTTCCATATGCAGTGAAATTCAATAGAGTAAATATTCCTTTTCAAAGGAGATTGTGACCTTCATTGCTATGGTGTTGTGAATGAAAACTTAAAACTATTATCTTAGGTTGAAATTGTTCCTGCCATCACTGCAGATTTTAGTTCAGACTAAGGACAAAAACCAGAACCCCTGTTAACTTCAGCAGGGATTTCCATTTAATTCTCCAGTGTCAGAACTCCCCTTTTAAACAGAATGTTGAGAGTTTTTAATAAAACCACCTTCCATTAAGAAAAAATTATATATAATTTGACATAAATATTTTGGCCACAGAAGACTCTCTCCTGGAGAGCTGTGAAGCACACAGACATAGATTATCATAGAAATAATGGAAATTCTCATCTATTCAAAATCCTTATTATTTTCCTAAGAGCAATGTTTCCAAGTCTATTTGTATTCTCTACAGTAGATTTGAAGGCGCTTGAGGAAGTTAAGTTTTTTCAGCACTCTATGTGAATTTGGAACATTAATGAACAATATAAGAGTGAGAGAGATGCTCACAGAATTGAGCATCTACCACAGCTACCACATATCATTAACATGTGTTGGAAAGCAGGGCTGACTTTCTGCTGGCATCCCTCCTTCCAGGAAGGCAGTGCATTTGAAACTTGATCTGAAAATGTTATTGATTAGGGAATGCAATAGGGAGAGCAGAAAACATCAAGTTCTCTTCTGCCACTAAACAATAATAAGGCTTAAGCAAGACATCTCCTCTCAGTATTAATTTTCCTATATACAAAATGCTGGACTAATAATGTTATCCCTTCTGAAAACTGATGTGATGCTTAATGAAATACATTTAATGTATTGGTTTAGCTTTATATTAAAAACAATGTTCTATCTGTAAGATGAATTTTTGTTAAGCAGAATATAGGGATTAAAGCTCTTTCTGCAACAGTGAATCACTGTTTTCCTATTTGCTCAGGTCTTCCACTCTTGCCTGTCTGGAGTACCAGAGAGCCAAAATAGTTAAAAGATGAGCCTTCATTTCTAAGTCAGATATAAAGAGGTTGTTTGTACCTCCAAAGAGAAGCACATGAGATGGAGAGGCTTCCACTAAAATACCAGACTTTGCCTAGAAAACTTTTTTCTTTTTTAGATAACAATTCTAGTTTAATGGTCTTACCATAAGCTCACCGTACTTCACAATTTCCTTTACACACTTTAGGTATATAAAAGTTGCACAATTTTGTCTACTTTTTATATGAAAAATAAATTTGGTTTGATACTATTTTCAGACAAAATGAATTGTATTATTAACTTCAAAGTTTAACAAATCTCGTAGCCAGAAGTTTCATGAATTATGTATGAGCCCCAGCACTTCATCTGCCCTGATACTGGGTAAAAGCATGGAGGGCTGGTGGCTGAAAGTGGCCTGGAACTACCGCTGGGATTCTTCCTATTCTTATGAATTTAAAAGAAGGATGAAGTGACAGCAAGCAGATGTCCGTGTTTACATGACTCCAGAACAGACCTCTCTGGAGAGGAGAGGGAAATTCCAAAAAAAAACTGTGAATTGCTTTAACTCTTTCTGCCTGGGATACCACAAAGGCAAATCTTTAAATATGTTATGGTTTAAACAGAACTGGTGGTTTTATGCGGGAGTTTCCAGGTGAGGTTCAGACTTAACATTGTGCAGGATTTCACAGGATGTGCTTCCTTTCTACCATGGACAGTGAGATTTGGGATTTGACAAAATCTATGTAGCATTTCTTAGTAAAAAGTGTATTTCACTTACTGCTTTTGTTTATGGATAATGAAAAGGTCTGTAATCCCACCCCTCTTCACAACTAGAATCATTCAAGTTATTAATTTCATTCACTCTTTGGGACTCAATATGTATAGATACTACTTGGAACATTAAAACCAATTTTTCTTTACCATTTTGAGAGATACTTAAAACTTGGCAACTAGTAAAAATAATAACCAAAAATTCAACAGGACCTCAGGACAAAAATAATGAAGCAGGAGTGTGAAAACTGCAGGCAGAAAAAGCAGCAGACATGTTACAGATTAAAGTACCTTTGTATTGCTTTGCAATTGATGTTGCAACAACAACCTTATTATAAAAAAGATGGTCACTCCTGACCCTGAGATTCACTGTTGGAAAAGCCCACTGGAATTAACTTTCTTGTTCCAGCCATCAGCACATTTTAAACTAGTCAGTCTTAATCTGTATGATTTGAAAACACTTGTTGTATTTGCTTTGTCAGAACTAGGGGAGCAGTGACAGTTCAGAATGGAAAAATCTTCTTGTGATACACAAAGCTCTGCATAATAAATTCAACGTTTATTTTATAGAAAATAAATCTATTTATTAAAAATAAAAAAAATGTGTGGCTTAAGTCACAAAAAAGTGAAAATCTTTTAAGAGAGAAGTATCTGGTTCAAATGAAGCACTAGACACAGGAAGAATATTGGGAACAACTGATGTAAAGTGACTCTAAAGAAAACGCAAGGCTTGGCCATAATGTGGAGTCTGAAGAAACAGTGAGGGAATGAATGCAGGTCTTACCTTTCTTCAGCTTTCTAGTCTTTTGTGTCCCTTATGGGGTCACTTTTAACACATTCTGGACTCCTGCCCATGTTCTGTGCTGATGCTTTGCGATATTACAAAATGACTGAGAATGACTCATGCAAATGGTGTGTTTTTGGAGGTGCAGACCCTTTCACCAGATTGTCCCCACGCCAGGAGGCGTTGGAAGGGCAAGTCAGCTGAACTGATGATCCTCACCAGGCCCAAAACTGGATTATCTTTTGGGATGCTTACCTAGAAACAGACTAGTTGCTGTTAAAGCCATATGCTTTGACTAGATGGGTTTCTGCTGTTTTTCTCTCAAACATTAATACCATTAGAATGACACCAGGACCTTGCTTTTTCCTTCAGCTCATTGAAAGGTTTCAAGACTGAAAACAATTGCTCTGTAGCAGATTTGCAGGCTGTTCAAAAGCATCTAAGTAGAATTTAGCACTGAAGTAACTAGTACTGGACTGAATTTGAACTATCTTCTTTAACTGGCAGTAAATGATTAAGTATATTGAACAGGAAAGATTCCTAGGCAGACAACCTTTTTATTTCTGCTTCCCACCAAACTCACTTCTCTCAGAAATGCACATCTGCTTTCTTGTCATTCATGGATTTAAAAACATTAATACAACCAGTGGCTGCTGGAGCAAGAATACCCGATTTTATGCTTTCATGAGGTAGTTTTCCTCCATCCAACTTGGTGTACTCATATCAATGAGAATATCCTTAGAGGAAATGTAAGTATTTAAGAGATGGCTGTGCTGGGAAGCTGCCAGAAAGAACTGGGATCAATGCAACACTTTCCCTGTGCCGCCTTCTTAAACACTTTTTTCTGTTGTCTTTTTAGAGTGACTTTGCCTGCTTATTATTGCTGAATCTGCAGTGTTTAACACAGATGTGAGCACTGCTTGTCTGCATGTTCAGTAGTGGCTTTTTTTATATCTGAAGGGTGGCCACCATGGCAAGGTCATGTCTGTGTTGTACAGTTCTCACTGCACATCTGGCAAGGTCTATCAACCAATGCAGACTTGTTTAGATGAGTCAGGGGAATCTATGTGACTGGTTGTCATAATTCTGTCATCTCCAGCAATGTAAACTAACAGGACATGTAGGGACTGAGTGTGGTGGGTTGGTTGGATGACACCAATTCTATCAAACCTCCAGCAGAGACCTGAAGGGTGGAGTGAGCCTATTTCAATGGAAAGGGGAGTGAAGGTATGCTTATTTCCATGGAAAAACAAAGCAGAAAAGCCTTAACTTATGGCTGCTGTATGCACAGTACTGAAAAAAAAGAAAGGAGGGGGGAAAAAAGTGACAATAGAAAACTCTCTGGTGAGGAAAAATTAGGGTAAGACTGCTTAAGTTATCTTCTCTGGATGGAGCTGGGTGGGTGTGTGTTAAAGAAAAACAGCCCTGGGTCCCTTTAAATTGTTTGCTTGAAATATAAAATACACAAAGCCTTATGGATGTGGTTTAGTAATGTACTAGAATTTGCAAGCTGTAAGATCATAGAAATTGGGTTAATATGTATTGGGATGATCTAACAGCAGAGAAACTAAACTGGGCTGTTATCAGTAGTACATTCACAAAGCACAGACAATAACTATTTCTTCTTCAGGTCACAGCAGTGAGGATAACAGGCTACAGGAGACACAATGTATAAAACATGCAATTGTTGCGAGAGGAAATAAAATACTGTCAGAAAATACAACCGGATGCACTAGATACGTTGAAAACAGGGACTCAAAGGTTTTTTGCACAAGCTTTCTACATGCTTGGAATTTTATTTTAGAAACTATTCTAAGTACAAGAACATGGATGGTTGTGTAAGCTGTCTTCAGTTCCAACAGGGACACAATTTGGCAGCTCATTTATTTGCAAACAGTTATCACAGTTTCTTAACCTGTTGCCCACACTGCACAGCTTTCCAACATGTGGAAATGAACAACGCTGTAATTTTCCTTAGTGTAATTTAATTGCCATAGCAATCAGGAGGCTATTAAAAATTTACAGACAAGGGAAACAGCCTTAGGAAAGTGCAACAGCAAGTAATCAATAGATTCTCAGTGCCTTCTTATTAACTCAAGTTGTACTCTTGGACCATTTGCAGATATTAATTCTCCCTTTTATCTTTGTTACAATCCCTGAGATTTTCAAATCCTGTTTTTTCTTAGCTTAAAAAAAAAGAGGCAAAGAAGCTAAACTTCAAAGACAAGTGGTGAAGACAGTCTCTTCTGCAAACTCAACTGTAGGAATAATAACATTAATTTCCAACATCTGTTAAGGGAATATAGCTCAAAGCCTTCTTTTACATTAACCTAAAAATCTTCATAAAGCCACAGGAGGTGGCAGTTTGAATTAAGAACACTTGCAATTGCTACTTACAATCCAATTATTGATGATACCACTCCCTAGCTGTCAATCAGTGCTTTTTAAAGTTTATGTTAGCTCTGTTATTTGTACTTTATGCTGTGCAGCCATCCACAGAAGCTGTCAATTAGCTTAATTCCTCTTCCCTTGTTCTAACATTAGCTCTGTGATGCTTGAAAAGAGAATGATTTGCATCAGAGTGAAAGAGGTTTTGTACTTCCCTCTACTGGTATTTATACCAACAGTTGCATCAACATCATGTTCAGCAGTTTGAACTCATAGGAATTTCCTCATGCATACAAGGATACGAACCCACCGACTCTACAATAACAGCTTTTAACTACTTTGAATACACAGCAATTAGATTGTGGCAAAATACATATGGATACCAGGTTTAAGTGGAGTTTAATACAGCATCAGTGTGGTTACTGCTACACAGAAGCAGAGCAGTACATGCAGATTTTTGGTGCAGATTATAATAGCAAGACTGTCAGCAGCATTAAAAATTTCACTCTGCAACTGTACTGGTATGACCCCTTTTAGCTGCAGGAGTTACATTCTTGTATACAAATGTTTAACAATGTGCAACAGTCTCAGATGAATGAAAAAAGAGCAGTGGAATTCACCTGTGATTTTACTGCAGAAGATACTGATGAAATTTAAAATCCAGGATGTGTACTGACCAACCCCCTGATGCAGTCTGAACCCCACACAGAGCTAGTGAAGCAAAATGGATTACTATTTGTCTCCATATAAACAGCTCCTGGGCCCTGCTGCACTGGAATGGTGAAAATCTGGGGGTAACCTCTAGAACAGGAAGGGTGGCCACAGACCAAACATCAGCCCAGGAGGCACAGGTTTCTTAGTATCATCAAGGAAGCAGTGGGATGAGATAAAGACTTTTTTGCCAGATCTAAAATAGTTTAAAGGGAAGGCCTAGATTTGAGGTCTAACACTCAAGAATTAGAGCTTGTAATTTTGTAAAAGTAAATTCAGAAGTTCAGATTGAGAAATTATTATTAAATTCTAAGTCAGCAAAGTAGTCATTTAAGTGAAAACGCCAGAGAATGAAACGGAATCATTTTGTGCCTTTTGAGATGTACAGACAAGAAAAAACTTTTAGGCAAAAAAAAATTCGGTTGTGAATTAATGACTGAATGCTGAAACTGCATTACTGTTGAGTGTAAACACAACGTGATTTCTTTCATTTCTTGCGCTGCGAAAAGTTGTTTGAACATCTCAAATTATTAAAAAAATTATCTAGTTACCTATGTCAATTGGTATGCAAATTTCTGAACGCCTGAGACATGAAAATCATTACACAATTCTTCACCCATCAGTGTATGCAATTCTCCCTTTCCTCTGCCAGTTACAAGAAGACAGAAGGAAGGCAAGATTTGGGGAAAAGAGAACAGTCTTCACTCAAGAATTTTAGAAAAGTATTATAACAAGTTTAATTCATTGTAAGGCAGTTTTATGAAAGCACATGTTTGAATTTGAATGCAGAGGAATAAACTGCAGTGCTGGTAGAAAGCACTGACAGATAAATGGATGACAGAAACTAACATTAGATACTTACACATCCCAGATGCATGAGCAAATCCTCTGACTTCAGTGAGATTACTCAGAAGCACAGCTTGAAAACCAAACACACTATAAAAAAACTTTTCTTTAGAAGGAATGTGAACACCTACTTGTAGAATTTCCATATAATGCATTTTTCAAATGCTCCCCTCTCTGATGTCTAATGAAATAATTTATATAAAATTAAGAGCACATAAAGATATCCTTAACAAGAAAAGCAACCCGACTACAAAAGTAGCTATCCATTCTGCTGACCAGCCACATTTTACCTGGTAAGTGTTCCCAGCTTTGACATTAGGAAAATGCTACATCTCAATGCATTACTTCTAAAGAGGAGGCGTTTAACATAAACTTTTAAAATCCCATTTTAATTTAATTTAAATTTTAATATTCTAAATTATTTAACAATTTCAGTGTGTGTACTAAGTGCCACAGAAGAATGAGTATTCCGTATTATAAAGCTGGAATGACAACCCTAGCCTGAAGTTTGAACTATTATAGTGCATCTATATCAATGTATATCAAGATGTATTATTATACATCTTGAGGTAACTACCCGCCCAGTGTGTTGCTGCATTACACAAGTTCTTGGCTGATTTAAGGTCTTGTTACTGTTAATGTAGTTGTGATGCAGTTCACTCATACACAGGAGCAAACAGCAATAAGTTAATGAAATTTTTGCTGAAAGAGTTAGTCACAAGTTACACTTCTTTACAACAACTGAAGAGAAGGTCAAATGGACTTGACAGACAAACATAAGGCAAACAAAATGGAAAAGTGCATGAACCCAAACTCCTGAAAGAGAACCTAACTTACCTTAAAATCCAAGAAGTCTGTTGAAGAAAGAGCAATGCCCGTATACGCAGTGTGTTCATTACAGAAGAATCCTTTCATTAACAAGACATAAGCACTATTTTGTTTTATGGGCTCATGAAGAAAAAATGTAAAGCACAAAATACATCCTATCATCAAATGCTATTTCCAGAGTCAAACTGGTACTATGAAGTGGCTTCATTAACAAATGAGGAAGTGATATATCCTCTCTCCATCAGATGTTTGCCAAATGGTAAAAAGAAAAAAAAAACTGGCAAGGAGGCATGTGCTTAAGCTTCCTGGATATCATGGCAAAAAAGGAAAAGCTTAAATTGGCTTTAAGTACATTATATTTATAGTTCTGAACATGTGTTCATGCATTTTACAGCTCTTCAACAATGACATTTAAATTTTACTGTAATTACAGAATTTCTCCAAGAAGCCAGAAAAGTGAATAATTTTTAAGTTTTTGGTGCTGATTGTTGACCAAATGACTGTAGCCTTTAGCAGTATGGGGTACTTAAAATTGTTGAGTCATATCCTGAAGTGCAATGAAGCAGCAGTTTAACAGATGGCATTGTGGAAGGTCTGCATGGATTAAACAGTGCTTCAAGATTATTTCCTCAGTTCTCTTTCTGGAACATTTACTTTCACTGATGTCTGATACCCGGTTCCAGGAGTTAATAGTTATTACCAGAGGGATCTGACTTTGATGCCTAGGTCAACTGCAATGCTGCCAAAGTGTGAAAATCCATCTTTGCAATGTGAAGGGCTGGCTACTGCATATGAAGTCCCATTTCTAACAGTCTCTCTTCTCTCAGGAATCCCTTAGCTTTCCTTTCTCCCTTCCAAACCCAGACTCTTCTCATGTCTAACTGAGAACACATCATGGCTTAACTCTCTTAAATAGAATCATATTTGTTTCTCCAAGATCACAAAATATTGCAAAATATAAATTGCATTTCAATCATATGGGAAACAGGAACAAAACAGGACACTTGGTTAAGTACACTAAAACTTTTTCCTTCTGTGAGCTTTACAGCACCTGACAAAGTTTAAAAAAAAATTTTACATTTCAATTTTCACAATGCATTGTTTAATTTATGTATAAATTCTAAAGACTACAACTTGTCAAGTCATTTCAATTTTGCTGGTACCTGTAACAGATAACAATACTGATAGCTGCCATCTAAGGCACCATTTTTTGATTCTGGGATGAAGATTTAACCATTCTTGATATCCAGCATGCATTATGTTCTCATTTCTTGAGGCAGCCTTTTTGGATATAATACTAATTCAGGGCCAACTGGGGGAAGACAGAAGTGACATACATTAGATTGTGGTCCTAGGAGTACAAGAGACTCAGCACATTTCAACATATTAACCCCCACTTACAGTTTGAAGTTGTTCCTGAAGGAGGTATTAACCTAACACATCTTATGCTGAAACAGATAAAGAGTACAGAAAACTACTTTACCTCAGCAAAAGACAAGTTACCAAGAACAGTTTAATGGGATTTCCTGTGATTTTTTACCTAACATGCCTCAGGACTACAAAGATATGTTTTGAGTATGTAAGAAGCTTAAAAGAACACATGCATTTTGAAAACCAAACTAATGGTTTTATTTAACAAAGTTTTTACACTCTGCCATGGCTTAAATGCAAAGATCAACAAACAAACAGTGGTACATTCAACAAAAATGTATCTAACTACTGTAGGCTTAACATGGCAAGTTAGGAACGTGCCTGCAGCTGGAACTAGTTTTTTATTCTAGATTATGATATTCACTCTTGGATTTAAGCATGAATCTTCCATGTAAAGACAACCTCTAGAAAACCCCAACTCATTGCTTTCCACTTCAGTATAAAAATATAGCATGTAACAAACAAAACAATTCTCCTGGCAATGATGCCTGCTGTAAGTAAAAATAAAAAATAATTGAAAAATATAAAATAGATTAAAAAAGATGCTATGCATGTACTAATGTAAACTGTGTAACAAAAACTGTCATTTATTCTTCCTATTCTAGGTAGATCCAGAAAGAACATTTACATTTATTTAAGCTTGATGTTTTGTGTTCTTTAAATTGTCACTAAACAGACTTGTTACTATAATCCAGGAATTTCTAATATTGATGCAAATATATATTTTTAAACATAAAAGCAAATAATTCCAGAACTAAGTTTGTGACTCAAAAGTTTGTTCAAGAAATTAAAACTTTCTAAAACTGATACATTTGTTTCCTGAGATGGCTGTAAGTCATGTTTCATCTTCACATTACACTGCAATTAACAAAAATTTCTATGCACAAAACCAGACTTAACTACAGCATACAAGCATTTACAGAAGTCACTTAATTTCAGTGTTGTGAACTACTGTGTTAACGTGTACACCTTAACAAAGCTCCTAAAATATTCTTTATACATTACAAAACAAGGATTTACAAAACTTTATTTTACTCCCAATTATTCCATTCTAAAAATGTTGAAACATAAAAAACACCACTCCCTAAGAGACTTTACAATAAAAGGCTAACAATCTGGCATGGGAGAGGTAAGTATATGGAAACTTGTTTTAACAGTCACAAATCAGTCGCTGGTGATAAAAGAACACTGTTCTTCAGAGCTGGTATGCACTTCCACATAGCCAGACATTTAAGTTTTCCTACCACTCCTTTTGCCTCCCATACATAAAAATATCCAATGCAATTAAAAAAGGTAGGATAAAAGGGTGGACATGTGACAAAGTAAAAGTATTATCTAAGGTCTTGATTACTGTTCATCTTGTGTAAGTGTAAAGATTCTGTCCCAAAGTTTTCCTGACAAGGTGGAGTTATTTGGCCTTTAAAAGTGTTAGCTGAAATACCTCCCTTTTTTACCAGTACATGTTGTTTGCTCACTGCTGTATTGCTGGTTTATGTCTGTAACAGAAACTGGCTCTAGGCCAGCCCATGGGTCCTCAAGCATTGAAGGTCTGTAATAGTTTTCCACATCATTAGACACTCTTTTCTCTCTGCCATGCGCTGTACCAAATGGAGTAGATGTCCTGGGTGATCCCTTTGGAAGAAAACCATGAGGTAAAGAAACATTTAATAGTCTAATTCAAACTAAGAAAAAAAAATAGTTAAAATTTAAAAATGTTCCCTTCTACTGTATTAGAGCTCTGAAGCTGATTATTAATCATAATTACTACACCTCACTTGCATCTTCCTCAGGAAATATTAACTTGTGAGTGATGATTTACCAGGATAAGAAAAAACCACCACGACAGTCTTCTCCCAAATACTTCTTTACATCACTCTGGCACATAGCTGCAGAAAAGCAGCCCATGCTATTTTTCATAATCTGTCAACAACATGTCTAACAAAAGCTGAAGAACAAAACAGGGAGTTAGAGGCTGAGGAAAAGTTGACAATATTAACAAGAGCAGAAGTCAAATAATAAGTACTTACAGATTGAACACAGCACTGTATAATGCAAATAGCTACCAAGAATTCATAGGAAAAAAAATTCCTCTTTTAACCAAACCAGTGTTCTGTGAAATCTGAGAACCAATGACTTTATTTTATATACAATTTCAGTGGTAATCAGTGGTTTAGTGGGTATTGACTTTTGCAGGGAGCTTTTCATATCTGATTTTTTTTTAAGATCAATGATCACAACAATTGCTTCTGTAAAGCTGCTACAAGTCAGCAGCTTCAAGAGTGCTGTGACATAAAGGAACTCCTATAATAATTTTTTCCTGTTAGCATCATCCCTTGTTCTTCTCAGATTTACTCCTCTAAAAGGTGAGTTCTGTCTAAAGCTGTATTTATTTTAATTAATTTGTTTTAACCAAAGTTAAGCAAGCCATACTACAATACACAGTAATCTCTAAGCATGCCCATTGTATTCTGTATGGTTAGAGCAACCTCAAGGATGCCTTGAGGCTCATTAGATTTTGTAAAGCAGGGTATAAGCACTTGATTAATGGCTGCTTCCCCCCACAACTCTGCCACCCCTAAATTTTTGGATCAGCAGTGAGGATACTTGAGTTTGACTAAAAAGCCCTAACAGCATCTATGTAAATAGATCACATGAAACAATTTCTGAGCAAAACTGAGAAATGGTGCCATAAAGTGAAAGACACAATGTTTAGCCAGAAGAATAGATTTCACTCAAACAGGTTGAACCTATTTCTGCTAATGTGCTGTGGCAGGAAATTGTTGATGTGTTTCCAGCAAGAACTTTTCAGGAACTCCCGAAGTTTGATGATAATGGATACATGATCAAATGTGGGAACATCCATGTCTTATTTATAGGGCACTTTTTTCTAACAGTTCTTGGCAGCTAGGTTATGTAGCTAAGAGGACGACCTCAAAACAGAAGAATTTCTAAAAGGTGGTGAATTGCTATATTGTATCAAACCCTATGATGGTCAGAGAATCACCACAGAATGCATTTAAAAACCTCTCTTAGGGGCATGGAGTTTCCTAGAGTAAACGGACATGCTCTAGCAACAGTGACATTTATGTTAAGCACTCACATTTAGTAGTGAAACAGGAGCACCCAGTGCATTCAGTCCTAAATAAACACAAAACCCAGCCATCTCTAAATCACCACATTTAATGAAGACCTTTTGACTTTGGACATTGTAAAAGATGTAAGATTGAGTGTGGAGCTCATTTATTGCAGATTGTTTAATCTGCAGAAGGCAAAAGAAACATGAGCTGATATAATGACCTGCAGTATTCAGCGAAGGAGCAAAATAATTCAATGGTAAGGCTAATTTGCATGGATTTATTTAAATTAATTTCACTACTGATGCAGGGCATCAGTAACACTGACATTTTAGCATTTTTGAAATCCAGGAAATTTATTATTATGTAATACAAGACTGACAGCCTTCAGTACATGTTAAATTTAAGCATGTAGATTATTTAAGTTTAGAATACTAGTTATCAGATACTTTTTCCCCTCTGAATTTTTCCTTAGGGAAAAAATCAAAATGTAATATTCACATTATAGGCCTGTGGAAAAGGAAAACAGCGCTACCTGTACAAGTGAAACCATTCAGTGCAAGAGGCACTGTCTGGTACCAAAGACAGCTTTCTATTAATTGTCACTAATGCAAACTGCCTTTTCTCAATGAGCTTTCCTTAAAAAAAGTCAATCAACCTATTCTAAGTACTTTTTCTCTAGATAACAAATCTCTCTTTAGAGTAGAAAACAACATCTTTTAGTGCTATTCATTAAAAAGTTACTGAGTGGAGTAACACTGCCTTGAAACTGGGGACAGTCACTTCCTTTATCAGTTTGTTTTACCTGATGTAATTACAGCTGCTGCCATGTGCACAAAATACAAAAATTACAGCCAATCCTCACACTGTACCATTTCAAAAGGGTTTGTTTTACTTTCTGTAATAAATTTTGATCCATACCACTCCATAGCTGTTGCTAGCTGCTAGTTCAGTAATTCCTGCCTGAGTCTAGGGAATGAAACATTACCACTAAGTGGTAATTCTAAGTGGAGATTAGAAATGCAACAAAGACAAATCACAAAATGGTTTGAGTTGGAAGGGACCTTAAAGATCTAAAGATCATAGAGTTCCAACCTTCCTCCCAAGGACACGGATACCTCCCACTAGTCTGGGTTGCTCAGAGCCCCATCCAGCCTGGCCTTGAACACTGCCTGGTATGGTGCATCCACAGCCTCTCTGGGCAACCTGAGTACCCCCCTCAACAACAAAAAACTTCTCCCTAACATCCAATGTAAACTTACTCTTACGTAAAGGCATTCTCCCTTGTCCTATCACTACAGGCCCTTGTTTCCAGACACATGTTTTCATAAAATATAAAGCAGAAGCACCTCTGTGGAAAAAGCAGAAAGTGCTGTCAACAACTGACCACATGAAGGCTGAGTTAGCCATTTCAGTATGTTTTTCTTCAAGTTCTCTGTTCTTTTCAAAGCATGAAAGTCTTCAAGCACAAAATGAGTACAAAATGCTCATTAATGGCATGACGTTAATAGAACATTAAAGTAAACACCGTCTTTGGGATTTTCCGATGCAATTTTAAAGAGCCACTTTCATCTCAAAAGTGACTGTAACATCATAAATGTCAAAGGCATTGGAGTTCACTTAACAGGCACATGCCCCATGTGAAATCTGATGCTTAGAAAATGCGGAAAGGCCTTATACCTGAATCTATTTATGGCCTCATGGGCAGAGATCCTTTCCCACACCAAAGCAGATGAGGACTCATGGTTTATGAGACTAACTCCCTCTGTGACTGCCTCTACTGCCCTCCCAGGCAGAACAGCTCATGTGTACACACATAAAAGTGTAGACTCACACAATTCTTCAGTCCTGGGCAAAGCTACACACATTCAACATCCTTTGAGTCTCTGAAGGAAGTGCCATCAGGCCAGTAGTGCTCCTAAACTACTCACAAAGTCTAAGGAAGGAAAGAGGAGAAGATGCTGTGATAGTCTGAGATTGGATTCAAACTTGTATCTTCTTCATGTCATGTTTCTTAGCTCAGAATGTAACCTGACTTTATGTCAGGTTTCCTACATCAAGAACAGAACCTATGGGAGAGTTCCTGTCCTCAGGACACATGAACATGACAGTTCTGACTAAAACTAAAGACAAAAGGACTCCTGCATATTCTTCTGCTCAATTAATTCTACGGCAGACTTTGAAATAAACACTTAATTGAACAGCCAAAGAGTGATCTTCAGAAGGGAAATTAAAAATTTTTTACATAAATTGTCCCTCCATAATCTGCAGCAGAAATGCCACATGCTTGGCTTTTTCAAAAGGCACTGAGCTTATGCAGTCTGTTGGCTTCCACACCAGGAGTGCTCTATTGTTGTGCTAAAGAAAATGTGTAAATTTTATAATGATCCCCTTCCACCAACTATCAGATTCCTGAGTTAACTGCATTGTAAGAAAATAACAAAATACTAGTCTTCAGTGGACATGTGACAATGCAGTGCAGGCACATTAAGATTTTACTAATCTCTATTAAGATATGACTTCATTATCATACTTTAAACCTTCAAGTACCAATAAGTGCACATAAAAATTGATCCTTGTACTGCACGTGCCATTTAAGGTTTCTCTAATTTTGCATAAAGCCAGTTATATGCATAAACTTGTTATCCTAAGAACATCCCTGTGTGCATTGCCACATGCTACAACTAACACAGCTGAAAAACAGCTTAACTCACAGAACCTGTTGTCGTTGATGGCCTTCAGGAAAACTATACCAACAGAAGCTTTCAGTGCAGAGCAAAGACTTTAAAAGGAGAGTCTATTATCACAACATATGCTCTCATTTCTGCTTACAAGAGCCTCAGCTTAATTCCCTTTAACAGAACACTTCTCTACTCTATCCGTGCCTCTGAACACTCCGAGTGTGGACTGGGTGTGGAAAGGGCAGCTCTCACGGTGGACAACACGGGCAAACAGCACACCGCGCTTCACCACCGCGTTAAAGAAAACTGATCAGAGGTAGGCACGTACAGGAGAAAGAGGTGTTTGCTGCCGTTTCGGCCGGTGCTTAATTCTCTACCTTCATACGCCACAATACAAAAAAGAAAGTAGCCCCTTTGTATTTACATAACCCGCCAGGCCTGAGGCTCTCCTCCCTTTCCTCATCTCATAGCTGCCTGTGCTCTGTCCCTCCTCTCTACTGCGGGGAAATGGGCGGGGGAAAAGCTGATGTTGCCCAGTGCGGTTCAAGCCTCGCTCTCCCCTGAAAATCCTGTTGGCGGGTGGATGCTGCGCTGGCACAAGCCCTCGGCGCGCTTTCCCCCAGCGGGCTACGGGCCCCACTTAGAAGCAGCAGCAGTTCCCTCCCTCCTTCCTTTCCTCCAACCCCGTGTCCTTCTCCACCTTGTCCCATACCTGGAAGTGCCTCTGGAAGCCGCCGGGCGAGCGCTTGTGCTGCGGCGGCGGGTGCAGAGGCGCTCCGGCCGGGGACGCGCCGCCGTACGGAGCCGGGTACCGGGGACTGACGCTCTGCGGCCTGCGCGGGGTCTGCGCCCCCGGCGAGGGGCTCCCGAAGCGCCCGTGGAACCCGGGGCCTCGGGGCGAGAGGCCGCTGCCGTAGGGCCCGGGCCGGTGGCAGTAGGGCGACGTGTGGTGGGGGCTCCCGTAGCCTCGCGGAGAGGGCGGCAGGGGCCCTCCGCCAGAGGGAGGGCTCCGGAAGCCGCCGCCCGCGTAGGGAGGTGTCGGTGCGCGGAATCCCGGCCGGTACATGGCCGGGACAGGCCAGGAATGGCGGCAGCGGCGGGAGCGGAACCTGTGCAATGGCGGCGGCGGCGCGTCCGCTCTTTCCTCTTCCTCCGCCTCCTCCCCGCCAGGCGGACGGCAGGTTCCGGCCTCTAAAGGTTCCGCGGCGGGCAGGGCGAGGCGCCGTCCATCGCATCCCGCCTGGAAGCGGGAGGCCGCAGAGACGGCCCGGCCGGTCTCGCACAGCGACCGGGCGCGCCGAGCCCGAGGGATTCTGCGCGCTTTCAGCTGGTGGGGAGTGATCCGGGGTAGGAGCCTCAGAGGATGCCAGGTGACTCAAGACGATGGGGCTCACGGCGTTCACGGGCTCAGCGTGGCTGTCAGCGAATGCCCGCGCTTCTACAGCTGCTAAAAAACGACGAAATGAACTCCTGGATAGCAAAGCGAGTGTTTATTTCACATTTCGTGTCACTTTAGATGTGCTTATTGTGCGTCTTTGTTCGGGAGTCGTAATATTTGAGCCTTCAAATGCTACGTGTTACGGCAGTCCCGACTAAAAAAACACAGAATGACATTTAAGGAGCACTTTGATGGAAAGGGGTTTCCTCAAAATCAGTTTGAACTGTCAGCAATTGAGTGGTAGCTCACAAAGTCACAAAGACTTACTCATACACACCCGTGGCAAAATGCTGTTGTAGGAGAACTTCGTATTTAGCACAATGCCAATTTAACTGTTATTACCATTCCTGCTCTGTTCTCATGTACATATTAGTGCAAATCCTCAACAGCTCTGTAAAAATTAGTAAAGATTTTTTTGGTTATTATTTATTTCTGTCAACAAAGCACTACTCCATTTTAGGACATTGCAACATAGGAAAATTAAAAAGGGCTTTCAGAACAGCAGTGAACAAAAGTTAACTACTAAAATAAGCAGAAAGTGTCTATGCTTTATATAAAGTCTCACCTTTCTTTGGCTTTAAACCAAGGTGTTTGGGTTTTTTTTAATGACAACAACTAATTTTGTATTCACAGGAAACTCACCTTCCCACTGTTATACAATCTCTCTGTGAGAAATGAGGCGATATCTTTTACATTCTAAAAGGGAAAGAGACTAAACCTGCTCATCTAAATTTTTTGATAATCCTTTAGTCTGGAAGACTGTCTGTTTTTACTGTGCACACAAGGAATGCCATGTCTAGACAAGACGGTTTGTCAGTGTAAGTTACCAGAGTATCTGCTCTCATTCCAGAAAAGCACAGTTTAATTTAAACCCTTTTCACACCACATGAATTAGAAATACATATTGTTGTGCACATGTTGAGTTATACTGGGGTAATTGTGCTGATTAATTTCTTCTTGTTGACAGATCTTTAAGCATCCATGTGGTACTTTTGATTGCACACAACATATCCAGTCAATGTCATGTAGATTTTCTTTATGTTCTTCCTCAGCATTTAGGCATTCTGACATGTGGCATGTCTTAAGCCTGTGCGATTTGTCATGCTCATTTTCAAGCGGTCAGAAGTTTCAGCTGCTTTTCAGGTACAGCAGTTGTCTTATTCTCACATATTTCTTAGAAATAAATGGTGAACCTCTCTACAGGCTCTTTTATCCTCTTAGAGAGACAAGAAGACACCGTGCTGTTTCTCTAACAAGCCTTCTGCTCTGTCCTAACACAGACTAAAAATAGTCTGAGGGTACTTAGTACAGGGAAGAGTTGCCCAAAGGTCAGTTCGAGCTAACCCTTCCATAACTACACGTAACTGAAGGTACAGCTTACAGTGTAAGTAATATTGCACCTTCAGTGACGGCCAACTGAGGTGAAGGATCTCCCTTGTCCCGCTGAGCGGATGTACTGGCATCC
>VWYI01026741.1:46836-68791 GCA_013399455.1 Anthoscopus minutus
CCCCGCCTCCCCTCTCCCGCCGTGTCCGGCCCCTCTGTCCGTGTGATCCCGCCGGGCTATGGGTTGGTGCCGCTGGGGTGGGGGTCGGAGCCGGTTCGCTGGGGGGGGCGGGCGGGCTCGAAGCACCTGCGGGAGGCTCCTGCGCGGGGTGGCCAAGGGTCCCTGCGGGCGGAGCGCAGCCCCCGGGCAGCCGCGGGGGCTCGGCCTTTGCCCCGCGGCCGCGCGTCGCCTGTGACACTGAGTGTGTCGCTCTCCAGGCAGCCTTGGCTGATGGCATGCCCGTGTTCCAGGCCCGATCTTTCCGTAAGGTTACCAAAGTCTGACTGCGCAAAGTTGTGCTGTTCAATTTTTTTTTTTTTTAATGAAGTCAAATAAACCCAAGCTGCAACAAAGAGATCGTTTTCTGGCTTCAAGTTTCTCTGTTATTAAATAACATGGCAAAATAGTAACAATAGCCTTGGTGGCACTAGAATCGGAGGAAGCTTGGAGTTCTGCCTCCCGCTGTGAGCATACCAGATGTGTGCTGGGCTGGACTGTACCCGCTGATTGTGGGTTAGTCCACGGTAGTGATGGACTTGGTTATAACTTACTGCATGGATAAAGTGAAAAAATACTGATTGTGCAAAGTAGAGACAATAGACTTGAGCAGCCATGTCTTCTGGAATTGAAATGTTAATTTGTATTGTTGCAAAAATTAAATTGCTCTCTGCTAGGTGCCCTCTTCTGTCACAAGTAAAAGGACATCTTTTTGGAATATGACACAAGAATTAATTTCTGTTCTATGGAATGATCTTTGTGTTGGTTGCTTATTCATATTGTTAGGCTAGGCCAATGTTGGGACAAGCTATTGGGCTTAACTAAAGAGTGTAAATTATATTGAGAGTGAGCGGGTCTGTTTATTCTTAATCAAAGTTATTTATGAAAGATACATATGACATTCTAATTCACAATAAATTCAAGCATTGTGGGAATTGAGAGTTTACAGAGAGGATATAGTTAGAGCTGGGAGAGTGATTTTTTGTTCAGTCGTCAAGTTACTGGTATAAATAGAAGCAAAAATACAAGAGAAAATGTGAGTTTGCATTTTAGAAAATTTAGACTGGTAAGTCAGAATTCTGACAAAGTTTAACTTTGGGTGTGTGCCTGCTTAGGAAGCTAATGATGAACATAAAAAACCCAGGGGATGTTTCTAGTTAGTGCTGATCAACTTAGATCTCTTCTGTTTGTTTATGATGTGGTTTTGTTTCTTTTTGTTCCTACAATAGATATCACTCCCTTATTCAGGATTCATGTACCAGAACTGCAGATGTCAAAAGGCTTTCTACTGCAGTTAGTTCAGCAAATCAGTGTCATGCTACACATACAATCTAGCTCATATATATTTATTTTTTGGTGAATATCTGTGTTCTATTCTGAAGCAACTAATAGGTCTGTTCCTCAATTTTCAAAAGTAAACTTCTGATCTCACTTCTTTTTGCATTTCTTTGTCATCATGGAGAACTATTATCTACTGGCATTAAAAAAATAATCACAGTGGTCTGTTTGTCTTTAGAGCAACAGTTGTGCTCTCCTATTCTGTTCCAGCTGTGGAAGAGTCCTAATCCCTGAATGGAATTTTTACATGATGCCATAATGTGAGCGATATGATAATTAGTAAGGGTTCATTAGTTTTAGTTATGCATAAATACATATTTGCAGCCTAATCTTAACATTTTACAGGCTTTTTTTAGAAATAACTTCAAGGATTCCTACAGCTTGGCTGCAGGTTGAGAGCCTGTTGGCTCTGAAAAGTTGCTGTTGTTCTGGTGGTGTATCTGTGAGTGGCCCTAAAAATTGGCTCAGAATGAGAATAGGTGAGCTATTAAAGTGCAGATCTAAAAGGAGTGGAAATAGTAGAAGAAAGTGGACTTTTTAAAACTGAAATTACATATTTTTAATTTTTGGTGAGATTCAGTAAAGCTTACATATTTTTGGAAAAAAAGAGTAGTGTTTTTGTGGAGCAAATTGTGCACCCAGCTTGATAAGACTGAAGTTATACTGGAGGGTCTGTGGTGCTCATCTGCCACAACTCTTTTCCAACATCTGGAACTCACGGAGGTGTGGAGCACTGAAGGGCAGTAGCAGCCTGAGATTTTCCTAAAGGCTTTGAAAGTGCAGAACACATTGACATTCCTAGATGTGTATGCTTTCAACATGCTACTCATTGTAGATACTGTATTAAAGCACAAAACTTGTTAAATGGAAATCTCCCTGGAGTAAGTGGTAATAATGGAGGAAAGATGAACAATTGGATGCAAGTGTCATTGAGAGCAGTACAGTTAATGAAAATATTTTAGCAGAAACCTTGAATTTCTAATACTGCTTCTCTGTAGCTTTCTTAAATCTCTGTCTTGATACACATCTCCTTCTTTCCATAGGAAGGAGAGTTGAGAGTGACTGAAGGGTGGTTCGGGTCTTGGGGAGGGAATTAATGTGGGAACAGGTGATGCAGGCATGCACTGCTGCAGGATATGGGAGATGCACCACACTGCCCTGCAGGCTTTGAATGAATGTGGCTTGTTTGACTCCCATCTCCCCACTCCCTCCTGAGATGTTTTACATCTTTCTCCTACCAGGGCTAGTGCCAAAAAGAGATGCTTGCCCCAAGTTGTGTCATTTTAGTGGTGTTACTGGCCAGGTGCTTTTGTTTTGTGCGTAATAGGAGACCACCTTCCAAACAGTAACTGAATGACTGTCCACACAGGGTGATGAAGTGTTTGCCTCCCTAGCCTACAAGTTAAGACGGAGGGAGAGGAAGATAACCCAAGGCAAACAAATAAGTAGTTGGCCAAGCTGTGGTCTAGACTGCGAGATTCCTTGCTCTGTCTGTGATGTTTATTGCCATTACTGTTGTTTCTTAGACCTGGTCAGGTTGGAAAGGGTGAGGGAAAGGAAGAAAGCATTGAGATTTCTTAATAATTATCTTTTATGTGCAGCTGCCATTGAAAGAGTATTTCCTGGGCTCATATATTCTGCCTTAAGTTTTGTAATGGGGATATTCTTTTTTTGTGTGTGTGGTGCAAGTGGGTAGGTCTACACAGGTCAAAACAATTTGAGAGTTCTGTTATGATTCCCACTGGTCTGGCATCCTTACTTTTAGCTTGTGTCATTCTGATGTTGCTTGCTAAAATGCTTTTTTATCTTTCTTCAGGTTAGTCTTTAAAAGCTGTTTGAGTGTTTGTGGAAGGCACATATAGAGTATTGCTAAAGCAGCTTTATTGTAGACTTGCTGGGGAGTTATAACAGGTTCTGAAATGTCACACATAAGGTTTTCCAACTTTGAAAGACTTTACTAATGTAGTATGCACCTAATAACAAGCTTGTTCAGAAAGCTTTATTATGAGAGGGGGATGAGGGAGGATGAGTGTCATAAAAACAATGTGTTTGTTTTTTTTAAAGATCTAAGTCACTGTTTTTTGTTTCCTGTCAGGTGCTAGTAATGTAAAGCCATTGGATGGTGTGAAAATTCTTGATTTAACAAGGTTTGTGTTTTGTCATTGGTAGCAGTGTGTCTAAATGCAAATTTCTGATTGGAAAAACTAAGAAAACAATTTTTTTTTGTCATATTAAAGGGTTCTTGCAGGACCATTTGCCACAATGAATTTGGGAGATCTAGGGGCTGAAGTTATCAAAGTAGAAAGACCGGGTAAGATTTTTCTTTGTTTATTTTAGATATAGTAAGAACTGGGATATTAAGTGTGTATATATATATATATATATGTGTGTGTGTGTGTATATATGTATTTATGTATGTATGTATAAAGTAAAGACACTGGGTAATTAGCTTCTAATTAAATTTTTGTGTATTTTTAGCTTAACACAATGGTTTTGTTCTTCCACTCAGCACATGCACTTCTTATCTGAAGAGCTGCTAAGTACTGGTAAATTTTTTGAAAAAAAAACTTCATTCTTGTGATACAGCTGCACTTTTTAGTTTGTAAGACCATATAGGAAGAATTACAAATTGCATGGCATTTGGGTCTTTTTTTAGAAATAGTCCCCTCACTTGGCTCTAAGTTTTATGCATCATTACGTATTTGAGGTGTGTAATTTTGCCATCGCAGCTGCACATTATGTAATGTATTTTTTCCTTTAAGTTTCCATGTTTTAAGTTTCTCTCTTTTGGTATTACTAGTTTTGAAACTAGTTTGTGAAAACCATTGAGATACTAAACAATATTGCACTCCTTATAACATAAGATTTTATAATAATTTATAACATAAATTGAGATATCAAGCATATTTCATTCTCTGTATTTTATTTCTAATAGGAAATATTGAATGTTAGAACATTTTATGAAACACTGAATGTCTGACAAAGGTTTTGTCACATCAATCTATAGGTCATCCTTATTTACTGACCATTATTAAAAAGGTTTTCATTTTTGTGACCAGGCAAAGGTACATAAATTTTGTAATGTCAGATTAGACTGACACTAGTGGTATTCAAAACATCTAGGTAGGAGGAATGGAGCAAGGTCAGCAACTAAAATGGAGCTTTTGCATTTTTTGTGATCAAGGGAGAAGGGCAGCATCAGAATTCTAAATTTCAAATATTTTAGAATGTGAGTAATCCTTTCTTTCTGTGAGAGGATATCTGTTTTCATAGAAATATTAATCCAGAAAGAACAGTAGCCCCACTATTGTTCTATGTGGAAAGAGTTACTGAAATGTTTTGCTTTGAATCACTTAAGTACTCACACAGAGAAGAGATTGTCCATGCCCCCCAAAGCATCCTGCTTGAACCAAAATAGTTTTTTGAGGTATTAAACAGTACGAATGTTGATAAGCAATTTATGTTGGCAGAACTTTTGGCACTGTAGATCTTGAATGGCTGTAGACTTCTGTGTTAATATAGTGTATAGCATAATTATGACACCTAAGGTTCTTCAGCTTGTTTCTGTATCTATGCTGGTATCAGTCTTCCATGCTGCCTCACTAAGTTTTCAGTTATGTGAAGTTAACAAGTTGGTGATTGAAATAGATACAGGAATTCACATGCTTGCTAGCACTCAGGACAGTGATTGTATCTGAATTTTAATTTAGCTTTAATTCTATTTAAAATAGTTTGCTAGTCTTCATGATGGATAAGAAAGGTTAAAAATTTGAAATTAAGCGTAAATGATACAGTGATATCAGTGTCTGCAGTGCATTTACAGCAGGATTTCTGGAAGAGCTGGGGATGGGGCACTGCACCAGCTATAGCGAGCACTTCTTTTAGCTGGTGTTGTGCAACATGCAACTTACTCAGCTGTAGTCTATCAGTGGTATCTTGATGTTGTTTCAGGAATAGCTTACTGACCAGATGAACTCTGTGACTTGGTGCAGGCAAGAGCCTCTACTAAATTCTTCAGGATTGACTAAAAAAATTGCATTGTTGCTCTATTTTAAGTTAAAACAAAAAAAACCCCAAAAAACTCCAGTTCCCCTTTCCCCAGCCTCTCCAACAAAACCAACTAAATACCAGCCCACAAAAACCTGCAAATACACTAGTGATGTGGGGCTATATTAGTATTTTAAGGACTAAATGGAATCCAAACGCTAGCAAAAACTTTGTTCACTTCGCTTAATTGCATTCACTTTTAGGTGTTTTTTGATATAAATATCCTAAAATATCTATGTTAAACTAATATTTGTCCTGCCTGCAAGGTGAAGCTTGAGTAACTTAAATGTGATATTGGAGAAAAGCTTTTTATTCTTATTTGTTTGGTGTATGATATTGGGCAACTATGAATATGTGATGGTATTTTTTTCAGGAGCTGGTGATGACACAAGAGCCTGGGGCCCACCTTTTGCTGGGACAGAAAGTGTTTATTTTCTCAGTGTCAATAGAAATAAAAAGGTAAATGGGGTGTGGAACTGAACATGAGCCTATATTTTCTGTAATTATAACTGAATAGATAACACTTTTTAGTTTGATTCCTAACATATATAATGGAGCAATACTTACATTGACCTAATATTATGATGAATAAATTTCAGGAGAAAACCTCTAAGTTTTTAGAACAAAAAGGTTGCAAATCTCTGATATGGTGCTGTGGGCAGCTGAGGCAAAATGAAAAAGCAAGAGTTCTGCTGGTCTTCAGCTGCTGGTGCTAATTAGTTGAGAATGAAACCTGCTGAAAGCAAGGGGTATTTTGTTTAAATGATAATTTTTTCAGGTGCATCAGCTCAGTTGACCTCTGTCAGCTGGCAGGAAGAGTGCTGCCATTATACCACAGTGAGGGTTGCTAAATCCAGCTTTTGAAACTTTGGGATTAACATGAAATTTCATGACGTATCTGAATTGTTTAATGGCATGTTACCATTGAAACAAATGTTTCTGGTGAGCCCCTCTGTACTTGTAGTAGTGGGTCCTGTGTAAATATATAGTGAACAGGCTGCACATCTGTCAGACTGGTTTTGGTGCCTGTCTGATTCATTAATGGGGTATAGTTCAGCTTGCTTTGCTGAGGGGATTTTTTTGGTTTTTTGCGGGAGGAGATGGGCTATGCAGTAAAATTTGTTTATCCAAATTAGCTATTTGACTGTTGGTCATGTTTAGAAGAGGCTGATAATCCCTTTCACATGATTTTTCACATAAATTACTCTTGTATTTATTTTTAATCCCCAGAGTATAGCTATCAACATGAAGGATTCAAAAGGAGTAAAGCTAATCAAAGAGGTAGGTTTTGATAGCATGCAAGACATCCTTATTTTATATTGTTGTGATCCTAAGTAATAAGGATTAAACTCTGCATTTCAAGTATTAATTTGATAATTTAGAAAAATCTAAGTATGCAATACATTTTGCAAATGACAGTATATAGCTTCTGTATTGTGTGCTTTTAGACTCAATATCCAGTGTAACTTGTAATGACTTTAAAATTTACATGAAAATGTCATCAAAATCTTCAAATGAAATACTGTGAGGAAATGGTCAGATATCTTATTCCTTTTCTGTTACTGCTACTGTACTACTACTGATCTTGCTGTACTACTGCATTAGAAAGATTCAAGATGGACTGATCAGATGAAGTCAGTGAGCAGTAAAGAGCAGATGCTGCATTCCAGTAAGTGCAGTTTTTTGAATGTTACAGTGTATTCATGACTTCAGTTGCTGTACATCTTCCTGAAAAGCATTGTCCTGTAGGTGAGACTTAGTATTTGTTTCTTTTTCAGTATTTGACTTCAGGGTCTTTTAAGGTGATCCATTGCTCTATTTAAAAATAATAAAAGCATCAAATTTTACATTTTGTCAAACTTGTGTTTTGTCATCCCTTGATTTATTATTTGTTGAGAAATGCAAGATCTGCTCCTTGCTAGTGCATTTTAAGCCCTGCAGGAGTAGCAGCTGACTTCTGCTACTGATTGCTTCAGTATCAGTTCCAGTCCCTTCTTCACAGTGACAGAATGTGTCATGCAGTAGGTAGAATTTGTTTGGAGTATTGTGTGAAATGGAAATAAAGTTTTGTGATGCTTTTGATTTGTTAGCTATGCAAAGGTACTTCATATGGAAATCTTTGGAGGTTATAAGACAAGGATTGTACAGAGCCTTTTCTTTTTGTAGAACAGAGCCATTTATTGTTGTTTTGTTATGGAGCTGTATGCTTATCTTCTAAAAAATTTGGAAGCAGAAATTTTCATTAGGAAAAATTTTGCATGGTATAACACAGACATACTTTTGGATAAGCTAGTCATATTCTAATTAAGTGCTATAAAAATTTTTCCTCTCATGGAAGAAAACTAGTTTATTATTTGACCTTTAAAAATGGTGAAGGAAAAACTACTCAAAGTGTTCACTGATTCCACATGTGTGGGCTGAAGGTGTTTGAAGAGTTAAAGGCAGCTGGGCCTATGAGTCAAGATGAGGTGGAGGAAAAAATGGCAGCACCTGTTAAATATTTACCATACTGGCTGCTTTTCATCCTTTGGCACAGCACTACAAAATATTTTTTCAAGGGTCTATTTGTTCATACGTGATTTCTTGATTTCCACAAAATTATTCCTGTGTCTTCCTTATTTCTTTATTCTATGTCACTTGTAGCCTTTTCTTCCCTTCTAGTGTTTTTGGCTGACTTGTTAACTACCTTCCAAATATTTGTCTGTCTTCTTGAATGAAGATTATTTTTTTCTTTTCAGTGATTGTATATGTGCCAATCCCATGCTCTGACATCTTCTTGTAGTATCTCTTTTGAACATTATTTATCAGTTATTGTCAGAAACTCATTTTAAGAACCTTGAGCATACTTCTCTCCTGTGAATTATATAGCCTTAACTAATGAACTTTTACTTTTTTTTAATTCATTAAGAACTTGGGACTTTGATTGGCTGGGAGCTGATGGCATTTCTTCTTTTTCACTATTTTTAGCTGACAGGTCAATGCATCCCATGCATTACTCTCTTACTTGATAAAGCAAGCTACTCACACACACACACACACACATATATATGTATGTATGTATGTATTTGTTTATGTGTATTCGGATTCTCCTATGTAGAGTTCTTCTGTGGAGTTCTTGTAAAAACCGAAACACAAAAAAATCTCCAAACAACAAACCAAAAAAAAAATCGACCAAAGCTTCCAAAAGTTATACATGGTTTCCTTCATAAAGTTCATTCATAAAGTTAGTAGCATCATTATTTGTTATTCAATTTAATGACTATTTTGGCATGAACTGTGCTGTTTATTATTAACTGAGGCATGGATGTTGAGCCTATCAGTGTCCTCTCTGGAACAGATGGTGCTCCAAGTCAGATCTGTGTTGTATTGGACTGTTAGTAGGTGTTAAAATGCAAGTGATGTTTAGAGAAATTTTAGGGCATGAAGTATGAAATTTTAGTTGACAGTGGATTTAAAACCCCATTGAGACTAAAAATCTCTGTGAGTTTTAAGAACATAGAGTTTATTTAGATCAGATTATGTATCCAGTTTTTCACAATGGCAGAACTCAGTGAGCATCAGTGCTACAGAATTCAGTGAGCATCAGTGCTACATGTAGACTGCTGCCTTTATACATTGAAAACTATTTCCAATGAAAACTTTAGGTGCAGAGCTGGCACAGCACTTGTAATGTGTCTTGAAAACTCCTTTCTCTGACAGCATATACCCTGCTAAACTGGGCCCAAGTAATTATATCCTCACTTAGCACTCTTGCCATTGCACATATGTTGCCCAGTCCAGAAATACAGTGCTTTTCATGTTACAGTACCGTGTGTTATGCCTTCTTCCTCAGTGGCTTGTAGGAAATGGTAGTTGTTAAATATAACATGGACAACAACTTTCAACTGTTTCAGCTCATCCAATCACTGTAATTTTCGTAGATTATGAAATCACAGTGAAGGCAATACACAAGTTGTAACCAATTTCATCTCTTGAATGAATTAGGCTAAAGCTGTAGCATTACCAGTTTGAAGAGTATTTATGAATGAACTGTGATGGATTTAATTAGAAATAAATTTATAATATTCTAATATAAATTCGGTATTTCTAATTGATATAAAAATAAAACCTTAATTAGATCCTTCAGAAAGGCATTGTGATTTCTGTTATGATGATGCTAGTTTGTAGAAGCTTGTCTAATACTAATATACTGTATATTTAATTAGGCAGTGACATGGCAGTTTCAGAGACTGTGACTCCTCTATTGGCTGCAAATACCATTAAGCAACTAATATATCAGTTATGCTAAAAGATGAGTGCACAAACATGTGTATCTGTCAGGGAACATTTCTTAAATTCCTGTGCACTCTCACACACCTTACACAATTTACCAGGCAGAAAGTCTACAAGTCCCTCAAGGCATATATCTGTCTTTTTACATGGAGTTCTCATGCTTCAGGAGTCAACTTGTGTTAGTCTTACCAAAATTTACATATGTCTATCTGCTTCTATTTTTTTAAAAGAGAGTATGGAATTTAAAGCAAATCAAGGTTATTTTATATGTTAATCTTAACATAAATAGATTTTTGGAATAGGTCATTCATTTGCAAGCAATGAAAAAAGTAATGTTGCAGAGCTTGCCGGCACTATTGCATTTATTGTGACTTTAAGATCTTAATTTTAATTTCATAATTTCAAGTATTGTTGGGATCCCTATTCTACTTCTACATATAGGAAGTTGGATATATGACCTTGTTATGGTAATTGTAATCAAGGGTTTGAAAATTAAAAATCATTAAGAAGTTATTTCTATTATGGAGAAAACATGAATAATGGAGAAATATCACTCCACTTTTTTTGAGAAAAAGGGTGTAGAAAGTATGTATATGAAGATTGTTCTTTAAATGTTGTCAAGCCTTAGGAAATTGATGTGATGCTGATAATATCACAGTTTTGTCTAATCACTTTAGGATTTTGCCAGTCTTCTTTCTAGAAATGCAACACCTCAAATATGTAGTTTGCAGAAATGCACAGTCTGACAGGCAAAAAAATATCCCTATAGGTTTGTTAGTTTTCTTTTATCAAATGGGGCCATTTTGATTAGAAAGATTTTAAAATTACTTACATAGGATTTTATTCAAATTTTGGGAGCTAATTAACAGATTTTACTTGTCCTTTTCTATTTTAAAGCTTGCAGCAGCATCTGATGTTTTTGTGGAAAACTTTGTCCCTGGAAAGCTGGCTGAAATGGGTCTAGGTTATGAAGACATTAAAAAGATTGCTCCTCACATAGTGTACTGTTCAATAACAGGTATTTTATTTTCAATTCTATATGTTCATTATTTCCTTTATTTCAGTCAAAGTGGTTATAAAAGTCATGTGGTTGTATAGAAGTATGTTACTTTGATGTCAGTTAAGATAATTTGAGGGTTTATGTGACTTCAGTTAAAAGACAGGTATGGAAAATGTTGGAGGAAGCAACCATATCAACAGCTCAGTAGCTGTTCAGTGTCATTGCCACGCCAGCCTGACATGTTCCTATTGATTTCAAAGGAGCTGGGATGGGCTGGCCTCCTTGGATTTTGCTTTAAACTGGCTGAAAACTGGGAATTTTTTTTCTTTTCTCTCCCAGTGGTTTTACTGAATCGATTTACATATTGTGTGTTTAAATCTGGTAATCTCAGTGTTTTTTACTGCCCTGAAGTATCTTTCTCTTCAGAATTGTGCAGTTATGTGCTCATGGAAGCTTTACATGACTTTTTTACAGGCCATATTTTGGTACTTGAAAGAGTAGAAGAGTTGTATGTACTTTGTAAAAGCAGGGAAGAATGAAAAGGAAGTAGACACACATATGCGGTTCCTGATATTCTTATAAAAAGAATTTTAAATGTGAAAAACTACTTAAAAGAACTCCAGCAAAAACCACCCCCCCAAATCTTAATCAAGCACTATAATGAAAAGTCTAATAATGGTTGTAGTTGACTCCCTTCTGAGGGGAGCTGAGGGCCCCATATATTGACTGGTCCTGTTCGACAGAGAAATCTGCCCTTCCTTGGGGCCTAAGTAAGAGATGTGATGAGAAGATTTCTTGGACTGATTCTGATTATTATCTAATTCTGGGTTTCGAGGTCAGCAATGGCAACTCCTAGGGAATCAAAAAGGACTTCAAGACATTGGGATGACTGGTTGAAGGGATAAGGGCAGAGGTGATGTTTCCCTCAATGCTTTCAGTAGCAGGGAAGAATGCTGAAAGAAACAGGAGAACCCTGGTGAACACATGGCTTAAAAGCTGATGCCATTGGTGCAGTTTTGGCTTTTTCCCTCATGGGATAGTTTATACAGCACTAGGCTGGCTGCAGACAAATGGGGCTTGCCTGTCTAAAAGATGAAAGGATTCTAGGCCTGTGAGTTGGCAGAGTTTTAAACTTGGTTTGAAGGGGGAAGCAGGTATGACCAGATCACTAGAGAGAAACCTGGGGTGGCATGCCTGTCTCAGGGGTGAAATTGATAGCCCAGCTGAAGTAACCATCAGTATGGGTAACAAACAGGAGGAGATGGAGGCCATTGTGCAGCAAGAAAGCTGTGATGTAGCTGCCATCATGAAAATTAAATGGCATGAGACATGTAAATAGAGTGCTGCAATTCGTGGCCGCGAGCACTTCAGACAGGACGAGCTAGGAAGGAGAGGTGATGGAGTGGCTCTGTACATTAGGGAGTGCTTCAACTGTATAGAACTCAAGGATAATGATGACAAGTTTGAGTATCTATGGGTAAGAATCAGGGGGAAGGCCAACAAGGCAGACATCCTAGTGGGAGTCTGTTGGAGAAAACCCAGCCAGGATGAAGGGATGGATGAACTATTCTGTAAGCATCTGGCTGATGTTTCACAATACCTAGCCCTTGTTCTTGTAGGAGACTAGCTTGTGGAATGTCTGCTAGTCTCCTACAAGTCTAGCACAGTGGAGAGGAGGCAGTCTAGGAGGTTTCTCAAGTGTGTGGAAGACAACTTCCTGACACAACTGGTAAGTGAGTTTAGCAAGGGAGGTGCCCTGCTACACCTGCGTTTTACAAACAGGGAAGGGCTGGTGGGAAATGTGGTGGTTCAGATGACATCTTTGTCACAGCGACCATGATGTAGTAGAGTATTCAATTCTTGGTGAAGTAAAGAAGGGATCAACAAAACCTCCACTCTGGACTTCAGGAGGGTGGACTTTGACCAACGTCCAGGACACTAGTTCAGAGAGTTCCCTTGGGAAACAGCTCTTAAAAACAAGGGGGTCCAGAAAGGCTGGGCATACTTTAAGAGGGAAATCATAAAGGCACAGGAGCAGTCTGTCCCCGTGTGCCAAAAGACAAATTGTCAGGGAAAATTGAATTGAATTGATTGAATAAGGAGCTTTTGCTGGAACAAAGGGGAAAAAAAGAGTTTATTGCCTTAGGAAAATGTGTCAGACAACTCAGGAAGAGTACAAGGGTATTGTTAGTTCACATAGAAAGAAAATTAGAAAGACAAAACTCTTCTAGAACTCTGGCCACGTCTTTCAAAGATAATAGGGATCAGGCCCAGCCAGCCTAGTTTGTGAAAAGCAGATTCTGCTTGACAACCTGATCTACTTTTATGGCCAGGTGCCCACATAGTGGATGAGGGAAAGGCTGTGGATGTTGTCTAGTGGACGTCAGGAAAACCTTTGATACTGTTTCCTGCAGCATTGCCTGGAAGCTAGCAGCCCATGGCTTGGACTGGTGCACTCTTTCCTGGGTGATGAACTGGCTGGATGGCTGGGCCCACAGGGTGGTGGTGAATGGTGCCACATCCAATTTTTGGCTAGTTTTAAGTGGGGTTCCCCAGGGCTCAATATTTGGGTCAATCCTGTTTAATAAAGTCATTGATAATGTGGACACGGGGATCGTGCACACGGGTGCACCTGCAGTAAGTTTGAGGATGACACTAAGTTGGGAGGGAGTTTTGGTCTGCTGAAGGGTAAAAATCTCTGTAGAAGGTTCTGGCCAGTCTGGATTGATGGGCTGAGGCCAATGGTGTGAGGTTCAGTAAGGTGAAGTACCAGGTTCTTCACTTGGGTTGCAACAACTCCCTACAGCACTACAGGCTTGGGGAAGAGCAGCTGGAAAGCTGCCCAGCAGAAAGGGACCTGAACATGCTGATTGACAGCAGCTGAACATGAGCCAGCAGTGTGCCCAGGTAGTCAAGAAGACCAATGACGTCCTGGCCTGTATCACAAATAGTGATTGTCCCTCTGTGTTCAGCCCTGGCTAGTTCAGCACCTACTGACATTTTGTGTTTGTGTTTAAAGTGATAGTAGCCATTATCGTATTACGGATTAGGGTATTTGCCGGATCCTTGAAGTGGTTCAAATGCTGGAGAGCTGCACTCCTTGTGATACTGTTTTTGTGAATCCTCTTATGTAGGAATTACTCTTTTGATGTGAGCCAGATCAGACTGGGCTGTCTTCAGAATATATCACATTGGTCATGTGGCTGTGCATGGTTCGTATGTACTGTGTGTAATATAACAATACTTGTATGTATTTCATTATTTCTCTCTCTGGTACATAAATTATTTGTATCTTTTATCATAGAGATGTTATCAGCTTACTTTTACATTTATTATTTACTCTGCCCTCCTTGCTCTAAGCTGTGGTATCACCATGAAGTTTAATCAATCCCAGTTCAAGCAGTGTATGTTCCTTCCATCCTCCTTTTCTCATCAATTCTGATGGCCAACAAATAACAGCACTAAGAAAAAGCAGAGCCATGACAAAAAGGTCTCCCACTCTTTCAAGTCTTCATTTAAAAGAACAGAAGTTCTTTGTATTTTAAGAAAGCAGCTGTAATTTGTGGGTTTTTTAATGTAGCAAAACAAACCTGCTTCCTTTTTTGGTTTTGTGTTTAAGAACAGCTGAAATGTTCTGTGAGAAATTTTGAAGGCGTTCAAACTTCTCATTCTTATACAAATTAAAATTCAAGATTGAACTTCATTGCATAAGATACTTTTTGTTAATGAGACATATATGGAGGTGACTGCTTCTCATGAATAGTCACATATTGTAGCAGAATATAAAATCTAAGAGATACATTTCTTAGAAATCAGAAAATATACTACTTTAAAACTTAAACAGTATTGAGCCATTTTTCTTTAATACAGGAATAATGTTTGTGTGGAATTGCCTCTCTAAGTTTTGGACATTTGAAAATAGTAAAATTATATACAGTGATCACAAAATGAAGCATAGTGTATTTTTTCAATGAGTCCAGGATCATATGTAGGTGAAGAGCTTAGACATAGGTATGCCAGATGCTGTCTCTTTTATGGAATTTTGGAAGTTGTGATTTGCAAACTGAGTTTCATATCCAAACACCTCTGACTGAATCTATACAGCTTTGCAGTGAGTGCTGCAGGGTTTTGACAACATCCAGGACATTTCCCAATGTTCCTGCTGCTTTGAGTGCTCTTGACTTCTAAATTGCCTATTCTCACTTACAAGCAGGCCTTTCTTGTCTAGCACTAGTTTTAATATAATATATTTGGGTAGTTCTGTGGTTGACATTGGTTTAAGTTCTGAAAAACTGGATGGTTAAACAAAGTCATGTACAAGTCACAAGGGAGTGACCATTTCCATATGGTCTGTGTGATGCTCTCACTGGGAAAATCACAGTTTATTCCTGAACGGGAGGGGGCACTGTTTAAAAGGACAAGATGGTTTCCCAATCAAAACCTTTTTTTTTTTTTTTTTCTTAAAGCCTCTGGAAGTAATGTTTTCAAAGAATTTTACAGTTTGTTTATAAATTATGAAAAGTACTTCTCTCATGTTCTCTACCCCACCCCTTTGCTCTGCTAATCTAAGTGAATTGCAATTGCTCTTCTTTTTGTGCAGGCTTTTTTTCACTCCTCATTTTCTAGGAAGTAATACTTTATATCATATGCAGGTTGCTTTGCATGTTGCTGGTGGTACTAAAAAATTATGGTTTAGTATTTTATGTCATTTTATTTCTTAGAATATAGATGTGATGCTTAGTTTTCTACCTTTTAAGGAAATTTTACTCCTCTAAGGATTTATTAGTGTATTTATGAATGCAAGAAATTGAATACAGAATTACAGAATCACAAAATAAGTAAGGTTGAAAGTATATCATATGGTCCAAGCTCCTGGATCAAGCAGGGTCATCCTAGAGCACGCAGCATAGGATTGTGTCCAGATGGCTCTTGAATATCTCCAGTGAGGGAGAGATAGTAATGTCTCTGGGCAATCTGTTCCAGTGCTTGGTCGCTTGGTGCGTCTTCCAGTGCATCAGGTTCTGCCCATTGTCTCTTGTCCTGTTCCTTGAAGAATAGGACTGAGAAGAGCTTGGCTTCATACTCTCAGCACCCCCCCAAAATTAGATATCTATAGACATTAATGAGGTCTCTTCTCAGTGGTTTCTTTTCAAGGCTAAACGGGCCCAGATCTCTCAGCCTGCCCTCATGAGGGAGATGGTCCAATCCTCTCTGTTGACCTCCAGTGGCCTCACTCCATGTCACTGTTTTGCTGAGGAGCCCAGAACTGCACACAGCACTCCAGATGTGGCCTTACCAGACTGAGCAGAGGAGCAGCATCACCTCCCTCCACCTGCTGGCAATGCTCTTCCTAATGCACCTGAGGATACCACTGGCCTCCTTGGCCACAAGGGCTCACTGCTGGCTCATGGATAGCTTGTTGTCCACCAGGACCCACAGGTCCTTCTCCTGTGAGCTGCTTTCCAGCAGTTTGGCCCCCAGCCTGTACTGCTGCAGGGGTTATTCTTTCCCAGGTGCAAGACCCTGCAATTGCCTTTGCTGAATTTCAGGCATTGCTTTCTGCCTGTTTCTCAGTCTTCCAGTTCTTCTCTCCCATCTCTCTCCAGACCCTTTGGAAGAGCATTTTGAAGCCCTCTGGGGTACCAGCCATTCCTCCCAGCTTTGTGTCAGCAGTGAACTTTTGCTGAGGAGGGATTTGCCCCTTCACCTGAGTCACTGATGAACAATGGTGTTAAACAAAGCTAAACAATACTGGGCCAAGTACTGAACCTTGGGGTCACTGCTTGTGGCAGCCTCCAGCCAGACCCTCTGCCACTGATCATGACTCTTTGGGCTCTGTCATTACACGTAGTGTTAATGGTAAAAATCTGCCATGAAAATAAAGTTTCAACCAAAACTATGAAGATAAGTTTTTGGAAGTGATATTTTTATTGACTTTGTGTTACTGTAACAGTTTATACTTCTTACGGATTTGCACTTTCTACCCCACAAAACTTAATCTTAACTCTGAATTGACGTACAGTTTGACTATGCTAAACTATTTGTTTGTTGTGAAACAGTATGTTGCTAAAGAGGCAAAAATTAGGTGGAAAGAGTAACAAAAGAAGTGTTGTGGGTCATGTGAGTTTTCTGTGGGTCTGAATCTGGAATTGTATATGTAGCTTTTATTTAATGTACATAAAGTTGTAAAGATACATAAATTAACTAATTTCAACACAGTAAGTCCTCTGTGTCTCTTGAGTGATTCTGGTTAACTTATCAGAAGGAAAATAGTTCTTCACCTGTTTACATAAGGTTTAGTAAGAACTTAAAAGAAGAATGAGCTTTTGGTACTTCCCAGTATCTTGTTTTGTACAGTTAATTTGTAGTGGCTTTCCATGAGAAGATGTAATGTTATAGTTTTGATGCATATCCTACTTTGTCTCCAGTGTTTTCACAACAGGAAAGAAAAGACAACCGCAGTGTGTTTTGCTGGGCAAAGGCTAGCCAGTGATCTTGAGATCCTCTAATTTGTGAACTAACTGTGGTAAAATGTAGAATTGCCTGGATTTAGGTACATTTTTTAGACTCACTCTTCCCAAATGTTTCTGGCCCATAAAATGAGTGTGCGTGCCTTCATGCCCACTCATTCCCCTGATTATTGATGTTTTTGTGGCTTCTATATAGTTTAAGTCTGGATGTAGTTACCTGATAAAAATGGATAGACTACCTACTAAAAAAATGATAGCTTCAGTTTAAAAGAATTATTGAGCAAAATAGTTTTTTGATGGTGTAAGTTATTTGTTGATGGCATACTAGTAAAAAATCAGGTTGTATTCAGAAGCTGACTCAGGTAGTGGTTGTAATTGTAACTAAATAATAACAGCTATATTTTGTTTCTTTGGTAGTTTTTTGTGGGTTTTTTTGTAATTAAAAAAAACACCTAGGCACAACAATTTAGGGGAAAGCAAAGAAAAAAATCCAACAAAAAGGAAGGTTAAAAAAAACCCACCTGCATTGCAAGATATCTGGTTGAGTCAAATAGCCAATTCAAGCAGTATGATTTGCAGAATGAACTGGAAATTAGGAGAATTAACTGATAATTACAATTATAACTGACTTTTAATATATTAAAAGATTCAAAAATTTGAAGAATGTGTACAGGAATTTGGAAAGTGCAAAAATTAGTATAGAGTATTGTGGTACCATTATTCAGCAAATGATGTTCATGAAGTATTTATTAATAAATATATTGTTTTCTATTTTAATGGAAAATAATGCATTGTCTGATGTGTAAAATAGGCATTGTCAGAACAAACTGGGTGTCATACTTCCAGTAGTTCTTATATGTATTTTAAGAATAAGGAGGGAGGTGGGGAAAATTGTGAACATTATATAGTTCTTAAGAAAGTACAAATATCACAACTTTGCAAGCCTTGAGTTATGAACGTAAGGCTCACAAGGATGGAATAAAGCATTTGGAGGAAAAAAAGTTTCTACCTGAGCTTGATTTGATAAAAATAGAGCCTTCCAGTGCTGGAAAAGAAAATTAAGCTTCTCTAATATGTTAGGTTTTGCATTATGCAGTTGGAAGATGGATGAATTAAAGAGTTGATCTTCCATTCATTTTAATAGCTTGAAGATATCTGCTTGGGAAGTTTATCAGGGTCTAGAGATAAAATAATCTGAGACAACTTTTTGACAAGTTAATTAGCAGATGTACAAATTATTTTTAAGACAATATCATTGGCTGTCTATATAAGGATAATAAAACTTGTGCTATATATTTTGACTGTAGTAAAGTTTTCAACACATTTGAGTAATGCTTTCATAGAAAAGCTGGGAAAATGTGATGTACAAGAAATAAAAAAAACTTGGTTCAGGAGGGAATGGAAGATCTCATAGCTTTCTGTAGATACTTCATGAATGAATGGAAGAAAATACTTCAGAACTGATGTTGCTAGATTTTTTTTTTTTTTTTGCTTAATATAGGTGATGGATTGCAATGTGGATGAATCCAAAATTCTCATGCCGTCATGTGCTGCTGTGGGCTTGTGGGTTTTAGATTTGAGAGGCAGAAAGAACCTGGAGCTGATTTACAGGTAGAAGGCATCACTTCCATTACAGCCTTATACTGTGCTTTAGAGTATTTTCTTGGGGTCTGGCTAACTCTCAGAAGAGTCATGGAGGGTTGGCCACTGCTCAGTTTTTCTTACTGAAGCCTGCAATTGGAGCCCTTCCTAAGTCTCTGTGTCAACACAGAGTGGTGAAGTCCTAATGTAAAAGATCCATTTTTAGTGGCCTGAGAGCTCTATGCAGCTTTGAAAACCCACAAAGCTGAAGGGAGTCAACAGCAGGATTAGAATTAAAGATTACCTTGACCAAATTGTTGACATAAATAAAAGAGGAAAGGTAGAATTAAAGATTTGAACAAATACAATGTACTGTGCTTAATCAAAAATAATCAAGTAATTTTAATAGTATGGGGAACACTGGGTTAGAAGATAGTTCTCAGCAGACTTGATCGTAAGGATGGGAAATGATCAAAGTTGAAATGAGTCAGTGATTATATCATTAGATGGACTAGAGTCACACTGGACTATATAATGATGAACATGGTCTATAGGACTGTTTCTCTACCCTGCTCCACCTTGGTAACGCTGGAAGGTCAAGTCTGCTTCTGGGTACCACATTTCAAGAACTGTGTGGAAAACTGAAGAGAGTTGAGAGAACAATCTGTAAGTAAAAAACACCGTGTATGAAAGGTAGCTTGGAACATCAGGTTTTTTCTTACCAAAAAAATACTGCTGTGATCAGAAGGAAGTGCTGTGGTTGGCCATCTAACCACTTCTTCCTAAAGCATTCTGTACATTTTCACACAGCAGTTCTGAAATAAAGATTCTGATAGTATGTGAAAGCATAAAAAAAACTTTGCTTAATGCATAGAATTAGCCAAAATGTTACTTGGAATTCAGAGAATGAGTGTGTTAAGAAAATCTAAAAAAAAAAATTTTGGGAGATAGTAATTAAAATAAGGGCTCAGTCCTGACAGTTAGAGAAGTGGATTTTCTGTGTTTTCAGAGATTTAAGTAATTTGGACTATGTGTGCAGCATACAAAATAAAAAATTTTATGGATATATTTTTTGGTGATTTTCTGCACTGCACCAATATGTTGCTTTGTAATTCTCAGTGCAAACTGCATATTTGTGCAGATTGGTAACTGGTTCCTCGTGCAGTAAGCAAGCAACGTTATGGCATACAGCAGGAGATCTAAGAATTTATTATGCATCTCATGAGTAGTTACTCTGATACCTGAGGTGGCCATCAATATGTGACCAAATGGACTGAGGCTTTTTTAGGACTGTATTAATTCTAATTATGAATTTCTGCAAGAGTTTGGAACAGTTTTAACTTATATAGCACAAGTGTTAAAGTGTTGAATATTGCAAAGCCATAGCCTCATAAAAAAGTTAATTGTTATGAATGAAAGTTTGCTTGATGAAAATCAAAGCCAAGGAGCTGGTTCCCTTTATGCTTCCAGGCAGTAGGACGGTTTTTCAAACTGTGATTCCTTTCTTCCCACCTTCATCATATGAATAAAACCACTAAAGAAACTTATGAGACAGTTTTAATCTCTATTTGTATTATTCAGTGTCTGTAAGCAGAATTTCTACAATTTAATATTTAAAAGAAAATTAACGTGGAGGAGGTAGGGTTTTGTATTATCTCCTAAGTTTAAGATACCTTATTTCTTTCTAGACATCTAAACAGACTTGTGCCTTAGCCTGAAAAACTAATGCTATGCCATTTGATTATTTGTGTCAATTTTTCTTTTAGGCTGAACCATCAGACTTGAAAACTTCAGTGTAAAGAGGCAAAGTGATCGCTTATGTGTGGAAATTCAGGCAGAAATGCATATATCCAAATACTACTTCAATGATATAAAAAAAAATTCCTTTTTCACTACAACGTAGAAAAAAAAGAAACCACTTGGTCCTGTGAATGAAGAAACAGTTCTTGTTTTTAAGAAAGCAATCTGTCACCTTGCATTGGTGTTTCAGTGTGGTTTGTGGTGGTACATAGTTCTGCCGGGTAAATTCTCTGAGACAAGTGCTTTGATCTGTTTATGTATGTTCTTTCCTTTACAAAAGGGAACTTTTGAGACCAGTCAGAGTACATTTACATCACTTAATAGTGTTGTGTAGAAGCAAAAACAAGAGCTGCCTCTAAACCAGCATGGTAAATTGGACCTCGGGTGTTATAGCTGCATTACTTTTGTGGCCGAACTTACCAAGCCATTTATCGTGGTATAGCAATATGTAGTGTTGATTTACTTTCAGTACTTTTTTAGAATCAAAATATAATTTGTGTACCTGCAAAGCTTTAGGAAAGAAGTTCTGGATATTGATGTCTGTTGATTTAAAGTGAGGCAGCACTATAGCTGATGCTTCTGAAAATAGCCCTAGAGTATGATGTTGTAAGGACTTGCTTCATTTTGGCAGTACGTGTTTAGATAGTTTTGTGCCTCTCCTTTACTCTCTCTTGTAGAAGGTAACCTGTGCAGTCCTAACCTCCTTATGCTTGGCATGAGACCCATTCCCAAACAGTCTAATGCCTTAGGATTAGCACTTAGTGGCCAGTATTTCTTCCCAGAGTAAAGTACTCAGTATAGGAGTATAAACTGCAATCCTAAACAAATGAAATTTAATTTTTGTAAATGTCATTTATATATAAAATAAAGCAAATATTGTTATAGCCTTCCACAGTTGACTGCTTTATTCAGAATTAAATGAGGAAGACCAATGGGAGCTTTTAATTTCTATTCTTAGCTCATGGTGCCAATTACTATTCTACTGAAACACAGCTACACAAACAGGGTGTACCTTCTGATGGTGTATAAAGAATTTGATATTAATTACTGCTGCTTTTACTTTTTGAAGATCTCCTAAATCTTTCCAGGTGTTTTGTATCAAAGATGATCATTCTATAAAGAGGTGTTTGCCTCATGCTTTTCTAGGGAAAAATGAAAGACATTAAATAGGTCTATTACCCAGGGCTATTTTTTCTCTTTACTGGGATTAATAATGTATTTGGTGTTTTTTTCTTAATAAAGAGTTTGTTTCTTTTGTGTTGATATCTACTTTTACTGAAAAAGAATTGTAATGATTGTGATGAAGGCTGTGAAACAATGGCTTTACTGCTAATCAGACTTGCAAACAAATGACATGTAATGGGACTATTTTGAATTACTACTTCTTTTATTGGTCACATATTTTGTCATA
>VWYI01026743.1:0-20640 GCA_013399455.1 Anthoscopus minutus
TGGGGGCTTACATTTTTTTTTGGTTTTTTCCCTCTTCATTTCAAGGGAGGTTCCTGCCTTCCTTGACAGATACCTGTCTTACAAACCGGGACAGGGTGTTATGTCAAAGCTTGGTTAAAAATCTCAGAGATCTGTAAAGATTCCTTTTTAAGAAACCTTACTTTCTTCTTGCTCCTAATGATTTCTTTTTAATTCTGTCTTGGTGTGAGAGAAGTTTGCATGCAAATGGCAAACTCTCACTCCTATCAGGTGTTTGTGTTAGTTATGCTTAGGAAGAGTAATCCTTTATATTCAGTGAAATTCAACTTCTCCCACTTACATTTAAAATAAATAATGAAGTCATTACAGTAATGGATAGTTATTAATATGAAGGAAAAGTGGATCTAAGTTGTATGGATGACATGGTTATTTATTTGTCAATATTTACAGTTTAAACTCTGCAGGGTTAGAACTGGCTGTCCACAAAGCAGAGAAGAAGACCATCTATCTTCCTGTAGTTCTTAAAGTTTTGAGTATGTGGGTAAAATCTGTGGTTGAGTGAGCCAGTTTGATAATAAATGGCTTATCACTTTAAAATTTTTCCTGTGTTCTCAAGAAAGTAAGAAGTGAATGCACTAAAGAATAAATTCTCTTGTCTGTGTGAGAGACAGAATGAATTTTAGTAATGGAAAGGAGGGATCTTCTGTATCTCAATTCCATGAAGAGCATTCAGAAGGCAGAAAATGGCAGTTTCACTATACAATTATTGGTAACATTTGGCATGACTACAAATGTAGGCAAGCACATGATTTAACACTTTGCAGAACTAAAGGCACTTGATCATATTGTGGAATTGAGCCAGAAGAGAGTTTCTCCAGACAAAACCCAATGGACATGGTTTCTGTTTTCCACATACTTTATATTTCACTGAAAGTTCTTACTTATGTCTGAGAAGAGGTTACATGTAGTGTTTTGGAAAGTATTTTCCATGTATAGTAACACCCATCTGTATATTATATTGAGTATCTAGTTAATTTTATTATTTAACTTTTAAATACATTAGGTATGGGGAAAAAATTACAGTTTTTGTTTTGGTTCAGCAGTTTTATTTAGATTTTCAGTGTCACAGTGTAAAAGAGTTGTGACAAACTTCTTTCCTGTTTGGTGGATGAATGGTTGCTGCAAGGACAATAATGGGGTTTTGTTCTTTTCCTTCCTAAGAATACCAGGGCAATAATTATCTTTATAAGAGATTGCATTGAGAACCATAAGGGAAAGTAAATTTTCTTTTTATCCTCTTTGTGAGTAGCACAGGAAACTGGTGGAACTAGCAGTTCAGAATTATAAAAATGAGGAGGAATGCATAGGAGGCTAGTGAGGGGTGAGTTCAGCACGGACTTGGGACTTGAAGCAAATTATCGGATACCCTTTGTGAAAAGAGGTAATCTCTACAATGCTGGTATGACAGGTAACATGAAAGCAGATTCTCCACATGTCTCCCTTGGGGGTGCCTCAAACTGTCTGCAAAACTTGCTGTTTTGAAATGAGTTTTGCTTTGTTTGTCAGGCCAGCATAAGATACAGAAGAATGCTGCACTAGGTCCTGCCTCTGCTCTGATTCTGTGTTGGTGGAGTTTGCTGTGGTGTAGAAGGTGGCTGTAATTGATGAAGTGGTGTAATCTCGTCACGGCCATTAAAGAGGAAGGAAGTCGCTTGTCAGAACCAAGTGGTACTGGAAGACCATGACTGCCAGCACTTCTTTAGTATTTGTTCCCACTGAGGAACCATCAGATCCTCATTCCCTGTGGTTCCTGTGGCTGTGGGAAGTGAGAGGGAGTGGAAGGAGCTTGTTGCAGCCTGACACTTCCATGCTGTGTCACAAAGAGACCAGACCTCCCCCACAGGTGTCCTCTCAAGTGTGCCTCAGACTGACAGGCAATCTTTTGTCTGTGTGTTTGGTTTGTTTATTTAATATGCCAGAACAAAAGAAAGGTGAGTGTCAGGCTCTTGTAATTCTGATTGTCATAATTTGACTGTAAGGGGTGGGTGATCTGTATGTATTGGGGTGTCTCAGAGGGGACCAGACAGCAAATAATCCTGAAAGCTGTGCCTGGAACTCCCTTAAGAGCAAATTAGGACATCTCAGGAGGGATAACGGGCAAGAGGTAGATAAGTTCAGTAGTGGTGACGGGGAGAAAAAGTTCCCAGTAAGTGAAGGAGAGATGCAGATGGACAGAATGGTTATACTTGCAAACAAACATTTTTGTATTGCTATTTGCTTTGTGAAAGAAGGGGAGAAGGCCACAAGACTTTGTTGAGAAACCTTTTGATGAGGTGTGTGAATATCCTGACTTGCCCTCAGCTTTTTAGGTTTAATTTCCATTGCTTACTTTGGGTAGGGGAGAAGGGACTGGGCTTAAAAACATTATTTTAATAAAATTTTCTGGATGGAATAAAGCCCTTAAGTTCAAAAGGTCAAATATTTTCCTCTGTTTTGCAGTGATGTCAGATTCTTCAGCTACATTTTTCCCTCTATTATTTTTTACTCTTTAAAAGTCCCATCTTTTCTTTTTGTGTACAACATATAAGTTGGCTGAACAATTCTCTTTTCAGTGTGTGCATTCTTCTTCTGAAACATAGCAAATTCTAGAGCTGTGGGAAACAAAAGCGTCTGGTATTCTTCAACGGGTATCCACCACATTTATTCTGGGTTATTTTGAGAAGTATTTTGTTCTTAAAAAAATGCATTTTTGTTTACAGATTTTAATACCTTTAAAATCACCTCTGATTGAACTATCTTCTTTCAAAAATGGGGAGTATTCTGGAGCTCTCTCAGTGCTCCAGGTTGAGATAGATGAAATTAACTAAGAAAATGTTCTTGGCTTTGAGGTCTTCAGTGTCTCAAAGCAGTTCCTGCAAAAGCCAGTTCTCTTTCTCGGGCAACCATTTAGTGATAATGTTTGGGGTGGTTTTTTGTTTTGTTTTTTTTCTTGTGAAAGTAATAGTGAGTTACCAAGGCCTTTGCTGGATTGGAGAATATTTGAAATTGTGTACCTGGTTTCAATTCCAATGTTGATGACACATGCTTTGGAGTACTTTGGCACCAACTTCAACAGGAACCAAACTGAGTCAGATTTTTCTGTGAGCAGGTTCAATTAATAAACGAAAATTTACTGGAAAGAAAAAGTTTTATTTCTTGGATGAAGGTGACAGATGTTATTTATGTAATGTAAACATAAAAAATTTCTACCTTTTTAACAAAAGTAAAATCTTTTTAGTAATCATCTTCAGCCTTTCATCAGTATTCAGATTTTTAGTCTGACTGTTTAGAGCATGAAAGCTGTGTTTGCTGTTTTCATGACAGACTCTTTATTATTTTGTTTCCTTTTTGCTGCTTTCCTGAAAATAATATTAGAAACAGGTTTCATGAACTGTCTCCTGAAATCTTCATTTAAAGGAAAACGGCAATGCAAACCATGTTTGTTTATGTCTGCTGCTTTGTGAATAGGTAAACAGAAGCCAGAACAGATAATCAGAAAAAATAATAGGTTTAGTTTTGGTATTGTGTGTGTGTCTGTACAGGTATTGGAGGGGTCTTGGTGAAATGAAGATGTTTGGGGAGAAGAATCTGTAAGATGTCAAAATTAAGAGAGTCCTCAATACTGTTGTTGTTTTATATCTTTGTAGTTTTGTGAAAGCTGAACATTTTTCCTCTGGCATGGAAAAGCTCCAGTAGTAGGCAGAAGTCCTGCAGGAAAGCTTGACTCCAGCAAGATGTACTTTGTTGAGATGAAGGTTTGATTGGGAGGGCGTTAAACCACTTCCACCGAGTTGGCTGAAAATTAATCAAATCCAGTTTTTTGTTATAGATACATTTTCTTTTTCCCGTTGCTTAGTCTGTACCTGAGATCGTGACAGTCTCAATTATCTTGATATTTATTTATTTATTTAGTATTGCTAATTTTGGTTTTTTTTTCATGAGTTTTAGAAAGGTCAAGGTTGAAGATTTGCAATAGGGCAGCGCACAGAAATATTTCTGCTACTGTGTATGACATAAACACGTAGTGTGCTTATACAACCCACCTTCCAAGAATATTAACCCACAACTTTTCATAAACAAAGAGTGCCCCCAAAGAAACTTCAAAATTGAAAGGGTAAATAATTTTTCTTCAATATTAGTTAATCTGACTCTGTGTCTTACCTTGAAGATAATTTGAACCAGACAAATTTTTATATGCCTGCTGTACTAAGGTATAAGCATTCACTTGAAAAGTTACAAATGTACAAGTCAGTGTTCATTACAACAATTCATCTATCTTTGAAAGTTGTATAAATGAGTGCTCTGCCCATCTCCATTCCCACCTTGATGTGATTATACTGTGTTTGTATCTAATCCACCAGTGGATTCACACAATCCTATTGAAAGCGGGGGAGTGTCTTTGTCTACAGTAGATTAAAGGTTATTCATCTAATATGCATTTTTTTTCTACATAATCTAACCACATAGAGCAGATAGACTTGGTATTATTATATATAAGATGAAAAGCATCTAACAGGATGCTTCTTATTTTGTTTTTCAAGCTTGCTGTGATTCATATTACTTTTCTTGCATACAGAAGGAATATGGGATAAGAAAAAAATCACTTGAACTGAAGAGATTGCAGTGTAATTGAATTTTGAGCATTACTTTCTGAATGTACAAAAAATGAAGCGAAATAATGTACTCAAGCAGCAAATTACAGGGGGTAGGAGAGTGTACAGTGCCTTTAAGAAGCAGATGTTTGCTGTGGAGTTCACTGTGCATTTGAAGTTGGTTAGGAACAGCTACAGAGGAACAGGAAACCTGACTGGCCTAATACAGGCCTTTTCTATTCAGTACAGGCTTGAAAAAAGGGGGAAGATATAATAATGCACTGAAAATCTGGGTTTTGTTTGCGCTTTAAAGTCTGAAGCAGGAAGGGAGAACCAGAAGTACGAATTAAAGGAAATTGCAGAGTGGTTGTTATAAGTATACATGAAGGAATTTTCAAATGGCAGAAGAAACTGAACATTTAATTAAATAATGGCTTTGACTCAATTAGTTTATGCTCCAGTATTCTTAGTACATATAGTTTAGGTTATTTTCAAACATACAGCATAACATTTGGGAGGGAGGTATACTGTGGTTCCAGGAGCAGAGTGAATGGAAATAGGTTTCTAGGCTTGAAAATTTTAAGCATCTCTAACTCAAAGCTGCCAAGGTAGCTCATCTGACAAAGGCCTAACATGTAATTTCACAGTAGTATTGACCGTATCGGAATCTACCCAAAATCTTTGGTCGCTTTGATTGTCCCATCACCCCTGCCAGACTATTGAACCTCTGTCTTGGTTTGGAAGACAACTGTCTGCTGGGGCACTCAGAAGGCAGGATCCTCCCTTGGAATGAAAAATGTTAAACTTCTCCCTCCGAACTGTTATAATTTTGAAATCAAGGGGTTCTCAGGCAAAGATATGGGGAATTACAATTCTTTACTAGTATGTAGGACAAGGCAAACAAACTACAGTAACCACAGCATTGAAAACAAAACATTAACAGGAGCCCTGCGGCAGCCTTCTTGGCCGAGACGGGAAGGGTGGAGGAGAGGCTCTGCTTCACAAACCCCTCTGAAAGCAGTCTGTCCCGGTGCTCCTGGAGGTCTCTGAGAAACACCCAATGGAACGGCAGGGATGAGCAGAAAATCCCCAGGCCGGTGGACGAGGTGAAATCAGCAGCTCCACGGTGGCAGCTGGCACTGCAGCATGTCCCGGCAGGACAGGGGGTACGAGGCGAACAAAGGAAGAAGAAAGAGCAGCTCCATCTGGGTGATGGCAAATTCCTCTCCCCCAGCAGAAACAGGTCCAAGAGTGTCTGGCTCTCCAGCTGAAGAAACCCATATAGCTTCCAAGTGCCCCCGCCCTGCCTTTTACCTGCCTCCCCCTTCCCCCCTGGCCCAGCCAAATTCTTTGTGTTTCTTAAGCATCCGATAAGTACCAGCCATCACGTTTCCCCTCAGGTAATGGGGAAAAATTCCCTAAGTGAGAAGGAACGAAAGGAAAGGCCACCTAACCCCCAACAGCCCCCAAACCTCAAGACTTTTTCTGTGTATGCAGAAATGGTATTTCTGACCGACTGGATCTGCTTGCATGGAGAAAATAAAATACAATCACCTGTAGTCTGTGATGTAGTTTAAGTATGCATCACGATAGTGCTTATGTAACATAGGTTAGTCACTTGTGGGCAAAGGAATATGTTGGAGAAGGTTAAAACACCTTGAAATAGATTTATATATATAATTATGCAAAAAATTATCAGAAAAAGTAGATCAACACAAATAAAGTGCAAATCACACAGAAGAAAATAATATAATAAAGCAATTGGAAGGATCTAACCTTAGTGAGGAAGAGCCTGTCAGTTTCAGTAGGAATTATCATGTATCACATAATCATAGGCAGGAATGCAATTGTGCACAGAGGACACAGGCATTGTAACTTATTTTCAGAACTATTCAGGTGCTTGCATAAGAGTCTTTAAAAAATCTTTTCTAAAGGTTGTACTGGGCACTCGGGCAACTCTGAAAACCTCTCAGGACTGAATTACCGGTTACAGAGTAAATATCAGGACAACAGTACCACTTACATGGAGGTACCTGGTGTATGAGAGCTTGACTCAGGAGCTGAGACCGGGAAGCCTTATGAGCTAGCGTTTTCTTACTCAATGGTAGAATAGAAGATAGAAAATTTTAGGCAGTTCAGCCTGTGGGCTTAACAATTTTAAGGAACAGTTGCTGCTGAAAGAAATGTTTGTGCTGTAGCAATTCTTCACACAGGGAGATATTAGCTGTATTTTAAAAGGAAGGTTTAGGTGTCATAGAGTCATTTAGGTGGTGACATTGAGCTGAAAGTTCTGTAATTCAGGTCGGTGTCTTACCCTATCTAAAATTCAGTTCCTTCAGAAGGGCTAAGGATCTAAACATTTTACTTGTGTGTAGTATTTGCAGGCCCTGCTGATACAAGTTTCTGTGGAAAGGTTTGGACATGTGATCAGTCTGGTAAGCATTCAATCTGGTAGCTGTCCATATGCATGAATAGCAACTATTTAGTAATTCAGTTTATTTTAGATTGCAGTAAGAGGACTTAGTCGCATTACCTTTTATTTGCTGTTGGCTAAAAGCCTTCACTCATTGTGGTGGTTGTGGTTCAGCTTTTGTATCTTGAAGGGCTCTGATTTCTCTGGGAGGTTCAAGTCTGCAACACTTCAGCCTGTCTCCTGTTGTTGATTTCACTTTGGTGTTTTTGTCAATGCAAAGTCTTGAATTTCTTTCTTGCTTTCATTTGAAATAAACTTTCTGTTGTCATGGTTGCAGAGAGGAACTCAAAAGCATGAACCCTGCTGACTCCTAAAACCAGTAAGCCTGCATATTTCTGTGACGAAGTGTGGAGCTGAAGCAACTGGTATATTTTTTCCCCTTGAAGGCATCAGTTTTCAGTGGCCAAGATTGCTTCAAAACAGCAGGGACAGGAGGGAATTAGATGAATAGGATATATATTCAGTGTATAGTAAATTACATTACATGAGTACATGGTCACAAATATGTGGCTCATTCTTTATAGGTTCTTCTAGTGTGATCTGTGTTTGAAAACCCCTACTGAAGGAGCCTCCCAGGAGCTCAGTTGCAGTCCTTTGTTACTCTTGTATTAGAAGGCTTTCCCTGACATCTCACCAGGGTCATGTTTGTCTTCAGTTTAGCTACTCTCATGTTTTCCTTACTTTGGTGGGTCTGTGCACAGAGTACATTTGATCCTTGACCTTTTTTCACATGCTCTTCTATAAAATGTTAGGAGACTTGATGCTAGGAAATGCTGGAAGCTTTGACTTTGAGCAGAGGCAGACACAGGCAATTGTCTGACAGCTAGGATGGGGGATGTTACCTGAATATGGGACATTAAGTTGTGTGCAGACCTCTTCTACCATCATCTCTCCTATTCATGTACCTTATGAAAATATCGGGATTTGGGTTTGTTTTACCTTAGCTGTTTCTCTCATGCTCAGTGTTTCTGAGTATCCCTAGGAAACTTCATAATTGTTCCTGCAGTATGTCCTCACTGTTCTGCAGTTTCCTCTTGCCTTTCTTGAATAGTTCTTCTTGTTCTATTACTTCCTTGCTGGTAGCATTGGTCTGCTGGCCAAAGGCTTGAGATGGTGTGTACATGAATAGAGTGCAGTTCTTATTTCTTCCAGTCCTTCAAAGAATCCGGGCTTCATCTCTCTACACTTCAAAAAGTGGGAATGGAGAAATGTTCTTTTGTTTGGTTTGTTTCATTATTTTGACTTTATGTTTTGGGAATCAGGGATTAGTAATTGTATTTTTTACAGCCCATGCCACAGGGAAATACAATATTTTAGCATTCCTTTTTGTCTCTCATCTTAAAATCATGGTGACAGTAATAAAGCAGGAGGGGCAATTGACGTCAGGGGAGATAAGTGCTGCAGTGTGAAATATATATTTTAATTAAAATTGATCTTAAAATATATAGATCCTTCTACCAGATACAAGTTCTCATACAGTTCTTTGTTAGAAGATCTGAGAGAACCCTAAAGACTGGAAATGTGTTGAAGCAAAAATCTGAGATTTTATTTAAACTAAAGGAAAAATATTTGACTTGAACCTACAAAACAGGAGCAGAGCAAAATAATATGCAAACAAACCTCACCCACCAGGTCTGCCAACTTCCTGCCCCTCTCCCCTTAAAAAATGCCTACAGCTGTGGACAGATTTGTCTCTGCAAAATTAATTTTGAAATTTAAGTTTGATGGCTTATGCATCTGATATTTATAGCTTCCTCTGCACTTTTGCATCCAGTGTCCCTTCCCATATTTAAATGTTTATGCATTTAATTCCCAGAGGCAAACCCCACAATTTTAGAAATATTTTAGAAAACTCTGTCTTAGGATTGGACATTAGGAAGAATTTCATCATAGAAACATTGTTCAAGCATTGGAATAGGCTGTCCAGGGACATAGTGGAGTTACCATCCCTGGAGGTATTCAGTAAATGACTGGACAGGGCACTAAGTGGTATGATCTAGATTGGTCAGACTTTGGACTTCGTCACCTTGGAGATCTTTTCCAGCCTAAAGATTCTGTGATTCTAGGAAGTTCCTTGAAGTGAACTCATTGCTGTTTGCATTCTGATATCAGAGTTTGAAGAAGCCATTTATAATGGCTTCCTATTAGATTTGATCCAAAGTGCTGCAGTCTTTGTGGTCATGTCTTTCTGGCAGTGAATCATTAGACTGAAACTGTAAATGGTATTAACCACCTTTCTTGCCAATTGTTTTGCAGGTAGCAAGATCACAGAAACAGAAAAAGTACGTTGAATCAGTATTTTCCACTGTTGCTGGGTTTAGTTTTACTGAACCTGTAAAGGCCTGTAGAACTTTAGGGTAGCAGCTGATGTTTATCTCTAATTTGGCACCCAGCTTGGTGACAGGATCTGGGTGTCAGGAGCTGCCTGTTTTGTGTTACACACATGATGCACCTTCTGGGCTGGAGGAATGGGACAGCAGTACTGGTATTGCAGTTGAATTTTTAACTCTGGTATCTTTTTTAAGATCCAGAAATTCTGAGTGCAGTAGAAATAGCAATGACACAGCAGAGTTGATGTCCCCTCCCATTCATGCTTCTTCCAGCCTAGAATTGTTGGTATTTGTAAGTGTGGCTGTGGAGACAGGTAGGACTGAGAGATGCTAAGCAGGCTTTGTACAATTCATAATTCTTAACAAAATTAAGAGGAAAAATGTCTTTGATTAAGAGTGTACTTCTCGAAGTCTATCCTGATTACAGCTGCATGTTTCTCCTTTCCTGACTTGTCCCAGCCCTATGTAAGGTAGCCTGAGGTCTGTTTTAATTTACTCCAGTTGGCAGTGGTCCCTGAGGAGTTGTGTGCCACCTGGCTGTGGCTAGCGCAGGGCTGGTCCCAGCCACTCCCTTTCCTTGCCCTGCCAAGGCGCTGTGGGCAGGAGGGTGTGGGAGCAGGCTCCTTCCAGGTAAGGAGCCCCGTCTAGGTGGAGAACTTGTTGAGTGTCCTGTTTAAGCTGTGTGGGGTGCAGAGAAGGAATGAACCTGCTGACTTCCTTCACTCCTCACTCTTCCCCATAGTGAGAAGTTTGAATGTTGCGATACAAGGCCCTGTAATTTGAAAGACAGGTACAAGGACCTCTGGCTGAAGTCAGTGGGATTTATCAAGGATTTTCCCTAAAGGCCCTCTCAAAACAACTCTGCAGTTTGTTAGCCAGAGATACTAATGTCTCTGCATCTTTTGCAAAAATACAAATATTTCAAAGAAAATTTAGTTGCCTTTAGTTAATTTACAAAAGATGAGTTTATTTTTCATCTTGCTGGAAAGAGTTTTATCACCCTACTTCACTTAGCAGAGCATATATGAATAGTAAATGCAAGAAATAAGTACAGAATACAGTGTAATGTGATAAATTGAGGTAATAATTCATTTAACCTGTGAATTTTTTCCCACTCCTCTGTGTCAGAAATTTTAATCATTGCTTTAAATCTACCCTTCTTGCCTCACTCCGTTAATATAAGCCATGTTTTGGCAGTTGTTATTAAAAACATTTGTGCTGAAGTGTAGGAATTGATTCCTGGTTCACAATAGAGGTGTTGTTTCTTTAAATAAAACAAGGCACATCCCTGGATTATGTGCTATCACCAATGCATTTCTAGTGTTACTAGGGCCTACTTCATGCATTTATTTAACTTTGTGATTTATAGCCAGGCTCAGTATTGACTTTCATCTTTGTTGATGGCAGATTTAATGCAACCACATTTACATTAGGAACTGGCATGTCATTGCAAGAGTTTACAAATAAAAAGGGTTGCTCCAATGCATTGTACCTTTTCTAAGAGCACTGTTTTTTATTACATGGGGAGTTACTCTCTGAAGCCTTCTGAATAGGCTTATCATCCATCACAGAAGATGCATCCTAAAATATGTAATATTGTTTTGACATAATGTTGTTAGCAGAAAAAAGTGTGTTTTTTTCTTTATCCCATGTTAACCTTTAACTTCACCTTAATGTCACAGTAGCCTGTTGTCAGCAAGAACAAGTTTCACTTTAAAGTTCAGTGGACTAATTAGTTGCAAAAAAAATTCATTATCCCTCTGGTCTACAGAACCTGATCAGGTTTGAGATTATAATGCGCTAGAGTGTTTTAAATTGCCTAACTGGAAATCTAAAACCTTGAGAAAATATTGATTCTGAAAATGAAATTTTAGGATTTTGAGCATATGGATATGTTTTGTGCAAATCACCTGCATAGTTTTGTAACTACTTGGTTTTCTGAGTAGTTACTGAAAAAATTAGTCTTAAATAGAATAAAAAAATACACTGCAAAAATGCCTTTCAAAAAAATTTTATATCCTTTATATGAAAGAGTATACAGTACATAAAAATATAAATGTAATTTATGCTGGGATCTCTCTATCTGTTTAACTTAAAAAGTGATTGAAAGACCAGAGCATTTTTCCAGGAGGTTGGTGACTGAAAAATGCACGTGTGCTGATGAACTTTTGAGTTGCCATTCTTGAAAGTCTGGAAGACCCCTTGTGAAAGAGCAGAAGGTGCTTATAATTTTTGTGAGTTGTTTGGCAATGGGAAGAAACTTAGAGGTGTATTGTCCATGTGATGTACAATATCAGTCACCTTTGCTGACTGAGATGATGTAAATTTAAAGAACTGGAATTGGATCTTTATACACACAGCTTAGTTAAGTGTTACATGTTTCCACTGATTTCAAAAGACTAAAGGTCAACTTCTATTACTTTCTTCTCTGCTGAAAAAGACCTTGACAAGGGCCTGGAATAAACGTGTATGTATGTGTAATTTTCTCAAGATACTTAGACAATTCAAAAAACAACATAAATGTTCTAGCAGAACTGGAATTGCTGATAAAATTTTCGAAACATTGGTGTTCAGTGGAATTTTTTCACTTAGGAGGAGATTTTGCATACGCACATACCATATTTGCTTCATGTCTCAATAATTTTTGTCAAGAGAATAATTTAACATGTAGACACACTATTAACATAAACCCCCACAATTTAATATAATATGTGATCATATGAACTCAGTTTTTCAGCCTACATTTTTAAATCCTAAAAGTACTGTATTTTTTCAGATTTACAGGTTTATTTTCCTGAAAACATAAGGCCAGGATTTTCAGGTATGATTTCCCAGTGGCATATTTCCTATTTTACATGACTTTGTATGTTTCCATTGGCTGTGCATTTAACTTACTGAGTTTGAAAATGTTTCAAGACGTTCCACCTGAACATGAGGAAGAACTTCCCTGTGCAATGAATAGACTGAACACTGAAGAGACTGCCCAGAGAGGCTGTAGAGTCTACCTCACTGGGGGTATTGTAGAACCTGGACACAATCCTGGGATGACTCTGCTTGAACTGGGCAGCTGGACCAGATGACCCCATTGTCATTCCTTCCAACCTTACCCGTCTGTGATTCTGTGATTCCAGCTGCACATTGTTAATGTTGACCTGCATTTCCAGTGATTCCTGCCTGCAGTATGGGACAGCTAGGTATCAGGGAAGTCAGTTCAGTGGAGACAGAGTTGGCTGTCCCAGTGACAATAGCTGGGAGTAGGAAATCTCCTTGGAAGCAAAGAGCTCATTTTATTTTGGTTTTCCGAAGGATGTTTGCTATGCATTGTCTGAGTAGGCCAGGTGTGGTTTTATGCTTTATTTGTGTATGGTGCTGTGTTCTGAGCTGAAGTGAGGCCAGACTAGGAAACCTTTGGATATTCTGAATATTCCTTGAGTTTCCACTAGTACAGTGTTTAGAAGTAAGTTTATAGCTGTTGTCTGGACTTTTAAGTAGTTTGTGGGCTTGTGAAGAAAATAGAAGTGTAACAGATCTGGTTCATAACAGGTTTTGTGGAGCATCACTGTGGAAATAATCCGTCTTGACACAACTGTGGAGTGCCAGTCATGGTTTCATAAAGCCAGGTATGCTTCTCACAGTGCCACAAATGAACACAAGATTAGCCAATTTTTAGAAGTGAATAAACAACAAATCTCAACCATATGTCTGGATCTGGGTCTGTTTCAGAGAATGTTGGAGATTATGTGTGGTTACCAGCATGTTAGTAACTTTCAGGCAGAGCAGTTAAATTGTTTATCCCTGCTTGGGCCAACTGAGACTGCTAAAAAGCCTCTGCTTCTAGATCACTTCCCACAGATTACTCTGCCCTGTATTCTGTTCGTGGAATACCAAGACATCCTTTCACCTGTGTAACAGCAGAAAGCCTTCGAGTAGGCAGGGGCTGCAGAAGGCATGGGATTTTTGCCTTGAGGGTAATAAATAGTATGATGGGAATATAAAGCAAATCCAGGCTTCTATATATTCACCTGCCTGGGAGTGTTATTTAATTAGCCTTACATGCAGTACTGAAGGGGAGGTAAAAATTACATTTTAAAACCAGATATGGATAAAACTGCACAATAAATTGATGCCTGACAGGCAATTTTCTGAGCATTTTTGCAGCACACTGATTGTCTTTTGGTTCCTATTTCATCCTTGCTCTCTTTTTACCTTTTCTCTTTTATTCTGTTTTTATGAAGTGTTGTGAGAGAAGGGTTTTTTTGGTCGTCTCTCTGTGGCTGCTTGAACAGTCTTGTTAGGCAGGCTCTTTCTCACTATGTTGTGCATGATCAGGTGATGGTCCTGCAGGACCAACAGCTCACAACTGGAGTCTCAAAAGAGGGTGAGAGCAGGTGGATGGAGCACAGGGGACATGCAAAGCTCATGTGCTACTCCCTGAAGGCAGGAGAAGGCAGAGCTGGGGAGGGTGTTTGTTTCTCTCACACCGGGCACAGTGTTTGTGGTGCAAGGAATAAAGGAGTATTGCAGCATGTCTTTTGCTCACTATATTTGATTTAATTACTTTCTATATTGTAAAGTTGTAAACCCACCCCCCGTTATATTAATAGTTTATTGCAGGTGTACCCTTCTATCCCAGCTGCCAATCCACTTTGTAAACTGCCCTTTGTTCCTGAATGTTCCCCGTCCCCTGCTATTCAGTCCCTCATTGGTTTATGTGACCTTTTCCCTCCCACTGTGATCCTTTATTGGTTTGTACTTTGTAAACACTTCCTTGTTCTCCTCCCCTGAGTTTCCCCTCATAGGCTCATTCATCCCCTCCTCTTGCTCCTCTACCATGTATCAGTGGCTATAATCTGGGATTTGAGCTCTCTTGTGGGAGAACTTTCAAGAGAAAAAACCTCTTTGGAAAACCCATGAGCGGCCTCTCTCTCATACTTGCTCCTGCCCTCGGCGTTCGAGTGTTTGCAGAGCGTGGCTCTGAGCCAGCACTTGGGTCCAGAGCTCTGCTCAAGGCTGGGCCACTCCTGGCATGAGTGCCGGAGACTTCTGTCTGCTGAGATAGCCACCCCTTTGCTCCGCCACCAGGTCAAAGGAGCTGTGCTCTCCTTCTACCTTTTCCTGTTCTTTTGCTCTCTCTGCCTCCATTTCATGCATTTTTGGCTGTCTCCTTCCTGACCGGAAGTCCAGGGACATTCTTCCAGTTGCTACCTACCTTCTGTTTTGTAGCAGGAGAAAAAAAGTCTTACTTTAAGAAAACATACAATAGGATTGAAATTCTGTTTTGCTTTCTTACTCAACTGTGTTAAAAGCAGACCTTTACTGCTGTGTCTTATGTTGCTTATCAGTACAGGAAGCATAATGCACAACTGCTTTAAGTACAGCTAGGGGTGTTTTGGTCTCAGGAACATGGCTTTGAAGCCAGAGCTCATTTTCTCTCTCACTCAGCCAGAGAGATCCAGAAAAAGGGTATCCTTCATCTGAATCCTTTGGAGATTCGGAAGCAAATTTAGAGCTGATGGGTGTTGACAAAGCCACCCGAGCAAATGAATCCAAATAGTATTTGTAAAGTTATTTTTCATCCAATTTTAAACAAAATCCACTCTCTTCCTGAGAGTCCTTTCTTCTCTTCATTTCTTGAAAGGAAGAACTTAAATTCAGTTTTTAAGTACTCATTATCTATTTTTGCTATGGATCACATCAATTGTGACAAGTTGGGTTGCATATGTGGCTTGCATATGGAAGTCAAAGTGTGACAATGGAGATTCTGAGAGTGCTTTGTTCAATTACTGTGAACAAGGAATTTTTGGTTTTGGGTTGTACACAGACAAGTAAATGTGAGTGGAATACAGACACTAAAACTTGTCAGAAGGAATAAAGCTTGATAATATCAGGTCAGAAATTGTACTTGTTTATTTCATCTAAGAAATTCAGTAATTCTTTTTTGCAGTGTGTTTTCATTCACGGTATTTGGTTCAATTACCATCTGCATTGTAAAGTTGTATCCCCAACCCTGTGTTGTTAAGTATCCCCCCTACCTTATGTGTTGGTTCCACCCTTAAGTGTACCCTCCTATTCAGCTGCAAATCCACCCTGGTACCTGCCCTTTGTTCCAGAATGTTCCCTGTTTTCCCTCCCATTGGCTTGTCAATCCTGCCTTGTACTAGATCCTTGTTCTAGAAAGTTCCCTGTCAATCCCGTTATTCAATGTACCATTGGTTTACGTGAGCTGTTCCCTCCCGCTGTGTTCTTTTATTGGCCCATGAATTGTAAATCCCACCTTCTGCTCCTCCCTCCTGGTTTCCCCATTGGTCAAAGAATTGTACCCTACCCTTGAACCACTTCCAGATAAAATTTTGTGTGTAAAGGTGCTGGTGTCTTGTCAGTCTCTGACGTTGGAGGATTAAGCTTAGTCCTGGAATACAAACTGCAAGCGTCCTCCTAAATCCTTTACCTCCTCCTTGCACTGACAACTAGGAAGTGCTGTAGAGCAGCAGCTTTAAAGTTCAGCTCCTGACAATCCAGATTGGGAGCTGTTCCTCACTCTGTGTGGTGCCGTGGGGGAGAGCTAGCCAGGATTTGAGCACTGCTTCAGCGCTTCTCATTCTTTAAAAAGTAACATCCATAGGAGGAAAAGGCAGTTCCTTTTTTGGAAGATTGTACTAATTGAAGGAAAAGGATTTTGTTTCTGCTCCAAGTGCTAATTTCAACGCAGCTTCAAATTTGGAGCAATCACTATGTAAAACTGCCTATACTTTAGCTCATTTTTACTGGCTTACACAGTTTCATAAACCTGCAGAGACAGATACGATAAAGCAGCCTGTCTGGCAAAAGCACAGCAAGAAAGCTAAGTGCTTAAAAATTGGCATTGATCTTCTTTTAGACAAAGTATATTAGAATATTATTTTATACCTGAAATTGCATAATTGTTTTCTTGAGCTGCTATCTTCTTTGTTCTGTTATTTTGCCCTTCACTTAATGAATCCCAGAGCTTCAGGATTGCTATTGACATAGTGATTGCAATTGATTATAGAAGTTAATTTTCCAACCCTTCCACATTGTACTTGCTTGTTTGAGAGCACTTCTTACCCATCAGGGTTGGGATCCAGCACTGCTTGCTTGCTATAAGCAAAAAGTCTAATGAAGGGATGTATCTTCTTGGAAGTGTAGAATGGTATATGGTATTGAAGTTGCAGAGGCAGAAAAAGAGGCCTAGCGTATCTACTGAGTAATCATCTCTTACTTTGTCTGATATTATGCAATATGCCCATAAGATAAAGCCCAGCAGGTGTGATATGTTTCATGTAAAATTTGACTTACTCATGAGAGAACCATAGAGGTTTCTGTAGGTTTTGCTGCTGCCTGATCCAGTTAGAAAATCTGAGTGCCACCAGAGGCAATACTTTAATTCAAGGGGAGTCAAGTTTACCAACCAGTAGTGTCTTTTCACCACTCTGGACAGGAAAAAAAAAAAAGGAAAAAAAAGAAAAAAAAGAAAAAAAAAGAAATTAACTCCTCCACCACAGGAGTCTTTGGCTCAGAATTGTACTGCCCTGAGCCATCCCCTTCCATCATGGTAATTTTCCTTTGCATGGCTATTCCTAAAGGAGGATTATGGAGAGCTTTAATGGTAGTGAGCCCTTCTGCTGGCCGTGCTCTGAACAGAAAAGATGAATGTGTGAATCAAGTGTCCAGGCTTTGAAACAGACATTCTTCTGATGCATTTGGAGACAGCCACACGCTGTGATTGGTCGCAGTTAATGTTTAATTTTGGTGATAACCTGTTAATAGTCCTGCATCATGACGCAGAAATCAGGACGTAGTCCTAACGCAGAAATCAGTCTGTCTTCTTTAGCTGGTGATAATTCAGATATATGCAGTATTACTTCTCTAGAAATTGTTGCTCAGTTTTTAAAAAGGCAGTGATGAGAATGGAAGGTTTAAAATTGTTACTGTATCGCCTGTTTGGTTGCTTGACATGTTATTTTTGTTATAGTTAATTTTTTTTAATGTTTACTGCAAATTTGTGTAGATACCTTTTATCCATTTCAGCTTACTCTGTCTTTTGTTCTTTAAAGCGTTCTGTCAGAGGCCTCCTTGTGTTGATGCAGGGAGTAAGACCAAGTAATCTTTAATCTCTTTCTGATACACTGAATATTTCAACATTTTTTGACCCCTCCCAAATTATGATTTCCATAGTTTATCTGTTTGTTTTTTAAAAATCCCCATTGAATGAATTATAATTTCTTGAAGCACAGAACCAAAGAACTAGTTCCATTTCTTCAATTATGTGAAAGGATTGCTGCCTTCCTACAGGGATACCTGGAACAGAAGTTTATGGGGTTGTTGTATTCTCTCCCTGCCCCTGCTTAATAACTGCTTCACTGTGATCTCGGTTCACTTGTTTATTCCTGGTGATGCCCAAATGCCATTCAGAGCTATGGCATGTCAGGACACAAACCGTACGTCATAAAATTGGTGTATTTTCTTGCTATAGATGATCTTGCCCTTTGCAGTTGTTAGAATGCATGTTTTCAGAGTGCTTGTCTTACCTAGAGGCTCAGGTGATTTTCACTGCATTGCTTGTCATTTTATGATTTTTTGAATGTCTATGAATTTTTCTAGGGGTGTGGGTATTACATTATAGTTTATAGAAAAACTTCTGTAAAGCCTTCCTTTGAACTTGGAAGACAGTTCTCTACTAAAAATTGTATTTTAGGATCTATAATTCACAACATTAATTTTATTAATAGTTCATTGGTATTTTGTAGTATTACTTTAGGGTAGATTAAATTATTACTGCCAGACATTTCCAGTAAATGTTGCAGCTATAGCAGGCTCCAAAATTTGCGTGTGTGTGTGGGAAAAACAGACCCCTGTCATAATACACATTTATTTATTTATTTAATATACCAAAGGAACTTGTTGATTTTATTTTTTTTTCCTTGACTGTGGTTAATTATTTTGGGGAAGGAAATTGTAGAGAGATAGCTACGTGAACAAAGCCACGTAGACATGAAGGAGCTGTGTTAAAAGATGTTGATGTAGCTAAGACAGCATGTCCTTGAACAGAGTAGTTATACAATAACAGAACGCTTGTAGTTAGAAGAACAGGAGCTAAGAATGCAAAACAAAGTGTATATGCCAATACGACTTTTTACAGTAAGCCAGTTAGGTAATGCCAGTTGTGCCTATTAATGAGTAGTTGTCTGTAAAAGTGTAACTATAACCCATCTGAAAGAATAAATGGAGCTTGCTTATCAACCACATTGGTCGTGTGAGAGTCTCCCCTCCTGGCGAGAATAGCGACAGGAAATTTTACATATGGTATTTCTGGTGCTGAAGCTGAAATGTTATTAAACATATAAACAGAGCTTTTCGCCTCCCATCCTCTGGAATAACAACACCATTATGGAACTCTATCATCAGGCTCCCAAAGACTTATTCTGCATACAGTCTATTTACACAATTGCATTGTGTTTACATGGCAAAGTTTTTGTGGTGCAGTCTGCAGGGGTTGTCTCTTCAAGGGGAACAGGGGAGAAATGGAAAGGATGGAGCGGCAGCAAGGGGCAGTCTGGATTGAGCACTACCCCTGTTCCCATCCCTCTGCATTGCTTAGGGAGGGGATACGGGATTCAGAAATGAAGTGAAATTAAGTCTGGGAAGCAGAAATGGAAAGCATTTTAAGTTTTGCTGCTGTTTCTCACTGTCCTTCTTGTAATTGTCAGCAAATGAAATCACCTTTTGCCAAGCTGAGTCTGTTCTGCCCAGGACAGTAACTAAATAAACAGTTTCTCTGTCCACATCTTGATCTATGAGGTTTTAGTTTTGTTTTCTACCTTTGTCCAGCTAAGGTGGGGAAGTAAGTGGGTGGGCTTCTAGAAGCCAGCCAGGTCTACTCATAATATCAATAAAGATTTTGGACGCAAAATGTTAGCAGCCTGGTTTCCATGAATTAGAACAAGAATATATTATTGTAAAGGGTTATGATAATTCTGTTCATAATCATAGAGAAGGGTATTGGATAAATGGAAGTATTAAGAAAATACTAAGTTATACATGTGTTTGGCAGTAGGCATGGTGGATGATTCCTCTCCCTCCCCAGTGTTAGCAAGTCGATGCATTAATTTTTATTCTATCACTTAATGTTGCTTCAATAATATTCAGCTGTATTTTAAAAAGGTACTAGTTATAAGAGCTAAAAGAAAAAAAAAAAGAAAAAGAAAAAAATTCAGATGAAGGTCCTTGGAATTTGGTATTCAGTGTCTGTTTTTCAGACACTGTCTTCTCATTGCCATATGTAAATGAAGAATGAAGTTTAATCTTTAAGAGAAGCAAATTGTAGCTGCAGATTTGGCTGTGAGCTGCTTGAGTTACAAAGCTCTAGTAAGAAAATTGTCTCTTTTAATTATAAGTTGTGCATAAGAAATGTTTTTCTATATCAACATAATGTTTCAAAAATGTAGCAGATTTGACTTTGTGACATAAATGGCAGAAATTACATCCATAAGTTCAGTGCTAAGTTCTGAGATATCAGCTTTATTTAATGGCAAGGCTCTTTTAATTTTTGCCAGTTTGTTAGCAGTAATTACTGAAGAGTGAAAGATTGATTTCCAGTTTCTGTTGGGACTGGGCTTCTTTCCTCATCTAGTTGGTAAATGTAAGCAAATTCAGTTTGGAATTGCCTTTCCCAAAGGACAGTCAAAGCATTGTCCTGTTACTATAGAGGTAATTATAGCTGACCCTGTTTAAGCTGTCCAAAATTTTCTCTTTTCAACAGTGATAATTCATACTTGTACACAGAGCTAAGTTGGTTGAATAAAACCATGGAAGACAAAAATAAGCGTAAGAATTGCAAAGTCAATCGTTGTGTAAACTATCAGATCATGCTGTGATTGAAATGGCTTTGAGTCGCTGAGACGCTTGTGACATTGTTTCAAAGTGGCTCTGTTAGCAGCCCAGTAATTAATTGATAATAGTATGTTTGGACTAAGAGTTTTCTGTTAATAATTACTGAAAAGAGCACATTACAAGTGCTAATGACCTCGAGTTTCTAACAATTCTCTTTAGAAATTCCTCAGAGGCAGCATTTCTGGAAATTTTGCTATAGGTAAACAGAGCTGAGTTGTGTAATTGACTTCATGTATAACCTATCTTCTGGTGTGTTTACTTTTAATGTTAAGTTGACTTGATGGTTAACACTAGAATATCTCACTGCGATTAAGAATCG
>VWYI01026745.1:1744-38988 GCA_013399455.1 Anthoscopus minutus
TACACAAAAGTTTTGACTAAATAAGACAGGCATGTTTATAGAGGACATGAGGAAGACTTCAGGCACTTACAAGCATTTTTTGTAGTTGTTCTACAGTTTGATTTGCCACACTGATTCCATTTATTTCTCTGATTTCATCCCCTACATGTAGCGTACCTGCAGAGTTATCAAACACACAATCACCTCAGGACATGTTTCTACAAACTGAAATAATTGTAATACAGCACTCAGACTCATAAAGGCATAAACAGGAAACATTAAAATGATTTTTGCTAGATTCAGAAAACAACTTTGTATCAGCTACAAATCTGTATTTCAGAGTGCAGTGAATAAATACACAGCAAGAGATACGCAGGCATTCTCTAATAAAATGGGAAAAATATGTTTTTGTTATTAAACAATAATATTGAATCAAAAACACCATATGGCCTGGAATAGTATAAAGATTCTTTGACATTACTTGTAACATAAACCCGATTGAATTACATGTTAGACTGAAAATCAGATTCAGTAACATCACTGTATCAAATAAAATCCCTTTTTCTGCAGCATTTCCCATTTCTGTCACTCTGACAGAAGTGAATATTGTCATGTTCATGACTGTAAGGAGAAGTATACATAAAAAACAGGAATAAAGAATGGACATTTGACTGACATGTCAACAACAAACAGACAAATTTTAATGACTAACACTGGCGTTTAATTTTTACTGAATGCTCTGGAATGTGTGAGCAGATGGAATTTTTGAAAGCCTTTTTTCCCATTTCAACTCTGCCACCTTTGGAATAAAAACAATTTCAATCACCAGGACTAGACACAGCTGGTCTAGAGACAGGAGGCAACTTCACAGCAGCTACAATTTTGTGACTGGGAATTGCGTGGTTTGTGTTTCATATTGCTGGACCTGAAATTACAGAGTTCCTGTAACCCTCCCAGTAGATTTATTATCCAGATATTGCTGATATTCCCTGAAAGTTTTCCATACAGCAGCAAGAGACAGCAGAGAAGAATGACCCAACACTCCCCAAAACCAATACAAGGCACAGGCCCTACCAACAGGATTCAAAGATGGTGCTTGAGATCACTGTCAAGTTACATTTGTGTTGTTCTATTCAGTAAAAATATTCTAAATACAGGTATGATTAATAACAAGTGAAGCTAAGAGGCATCTAGAGCATGAACAGAACTAGAAGCATTAAAAAAAAAAGATGGCCATAATACAGAAGCACTGAAGTACAGCACACTTTCAAACTACACCTAGTGCAGAAGCACTACCTTAGCTAGATGAAGCACACAGAGAATAGGTTAAATTTCCCAAATCTTTAGAAGTAAAAGATTAATTTCACTTTAGAAGTAAAAGTATAATTAAAAATAAGAGTTTTAACGGGCACAATTGGATATTTTACTGAGTTTTAGAAGGTTTTATAAGTTTTATTAGACCCATTATGGAACACAGTCATGTGAAGCAGGGCATCACCAGTACCTAAGCACAGCTGGGAGAAAATCCTTTTCCTGTGAATCTTCGAGCAATCTCCTTTTAAAACTCACTTTCAGAAGCCAAATAAATTTAAATTCAGAGGTCCTCCAAAGACATATAGAAAAAGTTGTATTAAAACTTTTGTCTTTTTTGCTTCCTGACCGATTTTACCATATCAATGAGACAAAGCGATTATATGTTTTGTCTTCCCAATTACCTGTTCCTAGCTTCCTCTGAAATAGAACAGTAGGCTAGAGGGAGCTTTGGTCTGAAAAATGAAGAAAATATTTGTTTTCATCAAAAGAAAAAGATAGTAGTCTGAAAAAATTTAAGTAACCTTTTCATGGCTGCAATCCAAACTTGCAGCCAACAGCCTAGTAGGGAAGTTCATCTGTTTAAAGCAGGACAAAACCCAGTTACTTTTGGACACCTGATATGAACATGCAAAATGACAAGAAGGAGAAGACTGGGGATGAAAAAAAGAATGTTTTCAGGATTTGATATGGTAGTGAAAACTGAAAATAAAGATTTAGAATCTAAGCACAAGTAATATTTTTATTTCAAACCCCGTTTTTGTGTTTCTCATGCTCATGAACTGTGTGCATAAAGCTCTTTCATTTTTGCAAGGGAATGCTAGCTGTGTAAGGATTTTTTTTTAAACAGAGGATTAAATACGTACAGTTCCAAAAATTATTGGCATTTCCATCTCTTACTGAGCTATACTCAGTAATAAGACAGTAATTATCCTAATTATGACCTAAATGAAACACAGTGGGCCCCCACCTCAAAACACTGGCAGGTATCTACAACTGGAAGGTAACTAAAGCAGTTAGCAGGAGTCCATGCAGGCAGAGACACTGCTATGGAATAGTAGCAATCAGAATCAGGAGAATGTAGGCAGTTTGTACAAAAGGGTCTAAAATAACTGTGTTTGAAGACAAAACTCTTCATGAGATGTGATTACCTTGCCGGTGAATCATTCCTCCGTGCATAATTCTTGCCACAATGCAGTGGTTCAGCTCATTCATTTTTAAAGTAATTCCCTAGAAAAAAAGAAATGTTTATGCATTTAAAATAAAACATTAAGCACTGTGATTCTTGAGTGGTTAAGAATAGTCACATTTCCTGAAAGCTTAATGGCAGGGTATAAAGTTCAAAACAAAATCTTTGTCCCTCACTTCAAGATGAGCAATAAAACCTGATACTATTTACATTTGAGAATGCAATACTTCAACATATGAGTATACAAGGATCTGGTTTGTTAAAAATGTGATTTTATACTGAAGTGCAAAGGTTCCAGTTGAGTTTAAGGACTAATTTGCTTTAACTACTACAAGGTTGCTTTTAAACAAACTCAGCCCTAGTGGAACAGCAGCAGCGTGAGTGCACACAAAGCATTTCAAGGAGGATAAATATCTACAGTAGCTGCTGAACTATTCCAATTCATTGACAACCCTGCCTCAAAATTGACACTTTGATCAAAGCTGACACAACAATCAAGACAATACTGGTCTCTACCAGCACAGAGTCAAGGGAAATAGTGGGATTTCCTCCCTACCATGGGCTCATCTGTGTTCTTCTGGAACTGCACCAGCCGGACCCGCGTTACATTCTCCATATCCATGTCGCCGTTGGCGCTCTCCGGGGAATCCCCGTTCAGGTAGGGAGAGGTGGGAGGAGGGGTAACTCTCAGCGCTTCGTCACTGTAAACTTCATGTGCCACTACATCATGAGTTTGAAGTAAGGCCTGGGGGACAGCACAACAACAAAATGTCAGGTGTCCATCATCTCCCATTTATCTCGCTTGTTCCTTCTAAGTGTTTTCGAAGCTTTTCAGAAATTCAAGGAAAATCAAGATATGTGTGCTCCATTTCCTACTGAGGAACTTTCCCCTTAAAGGAGTCTAAGATAAACTTTCAGACTGCAAATGCCTACACACATGCTGAGACTCTAAAACCTACATGAGTTAATGTGATTTTTACTGCAGGTACTTCATTGAGAATGCTGCTGCTCCCTTCTCCTCATCCCCATGACACATGCAGGGTGTCAGAGTGAATCCATCCTCATGTGCACAGAGAATCAGGAATCTACCTTTCTGTGCACACCATTCTATAATAATTACTCTAGTAAAATGGAAAGCTACTCAGATCCCATGGTAATTCACTCTAATAAGGGCAGACTGTGGATTAATACCAAGTGAAAGAAGGAATCCTATTTTTTGTTGTTGTTTATTAACATAACTGCTTCCATACTCTCCCCTTCCCCTAGAATGTGGATCCAGCACCACAACCCCGAGTTTGCAATACTTTACAAAATTACAGTGCAAACCAACAAACTGCTAAAATACTACTTCATTAGCTAATTCAGCAGCACTTCTAAAGTGTACTATGTCATAAAAGGTAATTTCTTACACAATTTATGCTTCCATTTCTCAAACTGATTTGAAACTATAGTTGGGAAGTCAGCACTATAATGATAGAACAAAATTCCCTTAATAATGCTCTGCCCACAGTCCCTCCCATTTTCCCAGTGTTTCAAGCCCATCTACACACATACTCTTTTTAGTTATGCATCTGCATTTCCTATTTTTCATCTTATTTTGTCAACCACTAAGCACAAACTCGCAACAATTCCTCTGCATTAGTCAGCACAACTTAAGCAACATTTTGTATTAGAGACCTGGACCATATAAATAAGTTAAACAATCTTAAGACTATTTAATTAAAATTTGATTTATTTGTGTGTTCATTTATATGTAGTTACTCCAATGTAGGTTAATGGTTAGATACAATGACCTTGGAGGTGATTCTGTGCCCCTGCCTGTATCTGTCACAGTCTCCACAATTTAATATTAAATTTCTTATGTAATCCAGGTCCTCACATTTTTATCACATCAAATATTTGCCCTGCTTTATATTATTTTAGCAATAATATTCACCTTAGGAGTAGGAGGCTAAAATATGGCACTTCTAGCATTTTAAAGGTCCATAATTATAGTAAATGACTTCTGAAGATGTTCACAAAAATGAACACTAATTCAGAAATACATTAAAGTACAGCAAGCACAATTTAATATTAAAAAACATTTAATAAAAATATTCCTATTGGACCTTACTTAAAGGTCCCTGTTTTCAGGCATTTCTTCTAATTTTGATAATGTGGTTTTTTCCCTGTTTTTCCTTTGTAGAACATGATAATCCTGCTAAAAATTAGTTTAATGAGAACAACTGCTTCTAATTTACTGCAGGATCACTGTCTGCAGAGAACAGCATAGGAAGGCATATGATGATGGATAAAAGTTCAATACATCATAAAGCAAAAGCCACCTAGAAAATATTTCAATTGCTACAATATACTAAACTTATATAATAGAATATTTTACATATGAATCTAGCATATTTGAAAAACTAGTGAAAATTGTGTAATGAAATAAAAGCTCTTTGAAATGTGGACATACATAACAAATAAGGTACTCGACAATGCTTTTAAGAATTCTTAAAATTAATTATCTACTGAAAGACCTTCATGCAAAATTTACATACATTTCTTTAAATTCAAATGTTAAACACCCACAGAATAAATTGATAATTTATTTCTGTAGTCACAAGGCACATGAGGGCAAAAGAAAATGAGAACAAGAGAACACCTTGAAGATCTGTTACAAAAATGCTTTTTTGGCTTTGGTTCTGTAAAGGCCTGCACAGTTTAACCCACTGGTTAAGTAAACAAGACAGATTATACTCGTTTTTCATCTGATTGGGGATACACATTAGATAAAAAAAGTAATACTAAAATAGTCCATTATCATACAGGTGTTAATGCACACTCCTACTTATTACACCTTCTTGATTACTGAATTAATGTGCATTAATAACCAGTGTACTGGTCTGTAACACCTGGCAAACACATGGAGTGTGGGCTGGCAATGTTGTTTTATACAATTATTCCTTTTCCTAACAGTTTCCTTGAAAATAGAAAGGCTTTCGTTCTGAAGGAAAGTCTAGCAGAATGCAAGAAATGTAAGAATAATTTTATTGAAATCTGCAACCCATAAAGGTGCATCTGAGAGCAGGAGTGGGAATGATGGAGAGGATGGAGTTGTCCCTTTGAAATCTCAAGACCATGGTATCTGCAGGTGTGGATCCACACCAACTTATGCTGGTTTAATTGCTACTTTACATTCCTCCCTAACACCAACTGTTTCTGTTTCCCTGCTCATTCTGGCTCTGGCAGCATCCTTGTTATCCTAAATTCTTTTTACTAAATGGTTAGTTTGGGATTTTTAAATTTTTTTTTTTTGAAGCAATTTTCTACTACTTCAGCCCAGGGCACATTAAAGTGCAGTTCTAGATGAATGCCAGAACTACAAGGGAGAGGATGAAAGATGGGGAAAAGGGATGATGGGACTTCACCAACTGGCAATTTAGCCTGGGATACCACAGACTCACTTGCTGAAATTACTCCTCATCAAAAGCACTTGTTATGGAATTGCAGCTTATTCCTTATGAAAAGTACTTTGCATAGATTTGCAGTCCAACTGGTTTTAGATTTATCAGTGTATTAGGGAATAGAGATACCTAAAAAAAGAGGATTTTCAACTTAATTTTCCTGTCATTTGATTTATTCATGAAATTTCTACATACCACAATCACTTTTATTGATGTGTATTCTGAAAAGAATTTATACTTAAAAAATGTTTTTTTCTCCACAGTGCTTAATGTTTTAACAGCACTGTGGGGTAATTACACATAAAAATAGTAAATCAAATGAACCTGTCAGATTCTAAATGAAGCTGAGCATCAGAAAAAGACTTTTCAAAAATCTTTCTTACAATATGGCTGAGTACCATTCCACCTTGATTTATGTTCTATTTCAAGCAAGTGTTCCTGTTAGATGTTGAATCAGGGCTGTTACAAACTTTAGGACAGGACAGCTACCATCTCCAGGGAAAAGCATCAGAGTGTTGCTGAACTGGCACAAAAAAATCCATGTCTGCATTAGCAGTTAGTACAGTGAAATATGACTGAACCAAAAAGTAAAACAACTGGATTAGTCAGGACCTGATGTACATACTGAACACACTGCACGAGTTTTTTTCCTCTGATCAGCTTCCAGCTGTGGACAGACGTCCATCAGCTGCTGGATTACACTTGCTCCTGACACACATTTCAGTTCAATTTTATCTTAAAAATGTTGTTTTGCATGCTCTAAGATCCTTATGTGATACAAACCAAACACTGCTAAGGGGCAATCACGAGATTCACTTTAAAAACACGCTCCTGATCTGATTTAAAGCACAAACCCAAATGTAGCCAAGACCACAGAGGCCATCAAAAGAACACACTGGGACATGCAGCTACCCAGATTTCATCTTATACCTGAACAGGAGGTTGGTTTCAGCTCACTCTTTCCTGGAAATTATGTTTATCCTTCAGACTTACAGTAATTCAGCTTTCAGGTGAGCAAATTCCACAAAGCCCCCTGCATATAATCCTCGTGTTAGGGAAAGTCAAATTCATGATTTTAAGCTGACAATAGTGTATAGCAATTTAAGCAAATATGTTTATTTCTCAATTTATGAACTTCACCTACAGCATAACAAAAAAAATCCTTTAAATTAGTGGACTTCAGCAACTTGAACCAAGTTACAAGCAGTAGCATCCCTGAATTTAGGACAATTATTGCAAAATCAAATCAGATTTGGTAAACGTTGATATGTAACACAAATTCAACAGACTGTATAAACTACTGATTTATTGTAAAATAGTATTAAAGAAACACTCATTTTGCAAAGAATTCACACACCTTTATCCTAAGACCACCTTAGGAAATAGGAGGATCCCAGCTCTATTTATGGACATCCAAAAGGATTCATTCTTCCCTCCATGTGCAACACAGACCTCCAAAAACACAGTGAAACTGCTCCATAATTACATTACTCCATGCTGCTGACAGTTTTCAGCACAGTAATGAGGACCAATAGTAGCAGAAATACTAATTCTTTTGCCAGAGCAGCGGGTTAGAAATACTTATTAATATATTATTGTATGCAGGTCCATCACGTGCAGATTTTAAGAAGTTACTGAATTTAAGTTGTCTAACACAAAGGAAAAAAAAATCCAAACAAGAGTAGGATCTGCTTACCATGAAATGAGGTTGTGTTAAAATACGCTTTAGCTCCTTTGCATCATTGTTCTCTGGGTAACATGAAATTTCTTCCAATACCTGCAAAATAAGCAGGAGAAATGCCCCATAGTAATTTACTTTAAAGCTATTGAAGAAATGAACCCCTTCACTGCTCAGTCAGAATATCCCCAAATGTTTATACACACCAACATTTTTGACACAGGAAAGGGTTTAAGATTAAGAGAATCTGCCCCCAGCCAGCTGCCCCAAGAGAATAAAATACCTTGTTCCAATGTTCTCTCTGAAAGAGATTAAAGCAGAAATTTGAAGGAAACAGGTTTTGTGTTTTTTTTTTTTTTTTTTTTAATTGACAGCATTCCTCCAACAGCTAAATATATGGGGACAGGAATGGAGTGCTAACAGGTGAGACTCAAGACCTCCACCAGCTGCTGCCTTCACAGCATGAAATCATCTCAATTTATTAAAACAATTGGTTCGAAAGCAGATTTACAAACACTCATAAAATCTATTGTTAAAGACACCAGGTCTAGGTGGGCCATCTGCTACCCCAACTCCAGTCTCAGATTTTATAAAATCTGAGCCACTTTATCATTGGGGAAGGGGGAGTAAAGAAGCTTTAACCAATTTATCTGCAACCTGACTCTTACACCTTAATTTTCACATGCAGCTAGCTGTACAATGAAAGCAGAGTATTTTTCTCCTGGAAGCATCCCCCAGGATTAACTGACAGCAAATTTTGCAGAATAGGACTTGAGGGCATCTATCAGTGTGACTTTAGTTATTATGTAGAGTTTTAAAGTCTTCCCCCTTTAATAGCACAATGAAAACTGTTTCCTATGATGTAGCCCCTAACAACTGCACAAATTCTTACTGATAATACATAATCCAAAGGGTTTGGGTTTTTTACTACTTGCCATAAAAAAGCAATAACATACTATTTGCAAGGTATAAGAATTAAGAACATCTGTGTCTTTGGTCTTAGTGGGCCACCTTCATTGCATTTCCAAGTCTGCTCTTCTTAGACCTATCTATGATGAACTTGGGGTTTTTTTCAATTTAAAAAGCTGATACTTCAAAATATTTATTTTTGTAACTAAATTTTATAAACATGAGGTTTCTGCTGCCAATAAATAATCTGAAAAGGGAAGATACTTCAATTATCCAGCAGGAGTGCTCCTTTTAACACCACTATCGCTGAAGAAAAGGTTAAATGATTAAACTGAGTAATATTCATAATCCTTACACAGATAATGGAATTCTGCAAGTTTATGCAACTTGTTACATAACTTAAGTAAGCAGTGGTAGCATTCCAGAAATAATTCAGATAATGAGCCAGAATACACATTTTAATGAAGAAAAATTAGTTACAGTTTAAATACAATCGACCTTTCAAAGTTAAAAAACCCCATACTTTAAAGCCATTACCTCTTTGGCTCTCTGTACAGCATCACTTGGAGGATTCCTGATTTGTGGTGAAGATTTTGTGTTTATTTTGTCATAAAGCTGAAATAACAAGAAAACAAACTACTGAAATCATATGCTACTTGATATTAATAAGTGTTTACAATAGCCTGCTTATGTTACCAGAATTAGGATGATTGTTAAAATTGCAAAATCCACAGATGTTCTGTATACAAAATCTAGTAGCCTAGGGTTTTGGCTTTTCATTTTTAAACATTTCCTGATTTGAACAGTGCCATAGATTCAGAGTTCACAGGATGACATGGGAAAGTTCAAGAGGTTAAGGGTTTCTGCAAACCTCCCATGCTTTTGCAACGGATTTACAGAAACTATATTCTTCTACTAGAAGTGAGTCTATGAATCTATAAACCAAACATTCTGCTATAAAATCAAGTTAACCTGCATATCTCACTTTTCTAAATAAAGCAAACCATCAAACATTCTGAAAAGTAATTTAAATAAACATTGGAATATGGGAATATGCTCTTGAAGATAGACTGTTACAAAAGACTAATACTCAGAACAGAAAAACAAACCTTCCAAGAATGGGTACTCATAAGAAAGGGTAACCTTATTTTACTCGGATTTTCTATTAGACAGAAGAATGTATTTAAACAGCTTGCTACAGTAAACCTTCCATGTTAATTATTTTTTAAAAAAACCCTTTTAAAAACCATTCAACTATGCAAAGCACAACGGAAGAAAGATCTTTCTTCAAGTTCCAAATTAGAGATAAGACATTACAGGCTCTTCTTCATAGGAACCTAACAGACTGTGCATGTTTTAAAGGAATAAATGTATACTTAAGAATAAACAGGTACTGTAATAAGCAGTATTTTCAAATAAAACTTTTTGGCTTATATTTCAAGTGATACAAAGATGGCCATGCCTGAAATTATTTTCTGATTATGTTAGACTATTTCTTTGACATATAAGTAAAAAAAAAAAGCACAAATAACATTTTTAGGGAATTAAGACATTTTTTTTACAACAAGGTTGGTGAAACAATGCAACAAGTTGCCCAGAGAAGTTGGGGAATCTCTCAAATTTGGAAATACGCAAAATTTAAAATTCAAAAATTCAAAATATAGTTTGTAAAAAACCATCCAAAATACAAAAGTGACTCTAAAACCTTCAGCAAATCCTAGCACTGCCAAGGATGAGGTGACAAGAAAGCACTATTTAGGCTACTCAGCAAGGAGTGTTCAGGAACTTCCTCTGGGAGTTCACAGCTCCACTGTTTGGCTTAGAATGGCCTTGGATGTTTGAAAAACGGAACCTTGCCAGGACACAGAACTGCCCTCTTCTCTTTCTCACACGACATGAAATACCATGCAGTTTTAGTAGATACATAAACTGCCATAAACGCAATCCAACATCACCATCACTTTCCTGGGTTAACAATTTAATGAACATGTTGAATATTTCAAGCCCATACACAAATAAGCACAAAAACCAGCAAGCAGTGTCACTTCCAAAAAACATTCCCTAGAGGACAGCTACACCACTCTCTTGGGGAAAGAAAAGTAGAAAAGTCAAGCTAAATTTCTTCCAATGCAATAACTTCACCTTGTGCTGCCAAAACACCACTGAACTCCACCGTTCAAGCAGCCTTAACCACTGTTCAAAGCTTTGAGATAAAAGCTTTCTGCTAGCTTGTAGTTCAGGAGATATTTTATTTGTGGACACAGTTATTTGTTTTACCTTTTCTTAAAGAAATTAACAAAATCTACCCAAACTCCAGCAACTGCAAATTACAAAGTGCCACTCTTCTGTGTTAAGAAATGGCACTGAGCACTGTCTACTGACCAAAGCACAGCAGAAAATGCACAATATCCACCATAAATACTATTGAATCTCTTTTTCCTTTTTAAGAGAATGAAATTATAGAAAAGCTACTTTGAAAATATTTTTATTAGCTACTTCTAGCAACGGCTGAAGTTGCTGATTTCCCATGTTACTGTGACCCAAAACAATCAGCAGTTCACAGAAACAATTTTTTCCCCACTAACATGGGAGAGTTATCTTCTGAGATTAGGAAGGAGGCAAAAAGAAAACTAGGGAGCAGAGTTCCTCAAAGAATGTTTAGAAAGAAAATCAAGGCAAAGTTCAGACTAAACAAGAGTGCATTTATGTTTCCACAGCGCCTTCATACTGAGGCATGGCACTTAAATTTCATCCTCTAGGACTTCTGCTTACTGAGGTTTGCTTGAAAGGCACCAAACTACTAGAAGGAACTCGGATAGCACTTAAAAGAAAAACCTTCATATCTGCATTAAGGTTTAAGGATGATATATTACCCAAGACAAAGGATCTATTCACTGTGGAGCTAGAACATGGCTAGAGAAAGGATGTGGATTTGGTAGATTCACTATCACAAGGCGATCCCTTAATTTTGCAATAGCATACTCTAATTCAAGTTAGTTCATGGAGGTTTTGTTACAAGAGCAAGAGGAGTGAAGCTTATAAATGTGCATTAATGCACCAGAACTGGTGAAGCAGTCCCACCTCCTTTGCAGTCTTTGAAAAAACACTGGTTTTGCAATATTTTTCAATATTTTTGCACTTAAATACTAGCTGCAGCAAAACCAATTTAGAACTAAAGAATTTACAGTTTACATAATTAATTTCTGAAAGCACTTGAATGCAGAGGTTTCATTCACACATTAACAGAATGTTTACTCCCTCGGATATAAGAATCTAACATACCTTTACATGAGTGTTTTACAAAGCGTGTAGAGAAAATTTTGAATGAAATCTGTTTACACACATCATAGATTAAAATGAACATTAATTACACTTACAGCCAGGCTCTCTATGCTCACTGTGGTACAGAATACAGAACTTTGCGCAGTTAGCCACAACATTTTAATCACAGAAACCCATTCTGTTCACAATGCTGTCACCTTTCAGCAGACCTGCAAAACTAAGTCCTACAGGGACTATTCCAAAGGTGTTTAGAATGAACTGGCTCATTCTTCACTGTCCTCTACAGAAAGCTTTTCTGTGCAATACCAACAGACTTACAGCAGGACAAAATGTGTGCCCTAATCATGGGCTTTCCTTTTGATTGGAGTCTCTATTTTCCAGCAAATAACTCTGCCCCCTCAGCCCATAAACCCAATCTCCAACAATTTCAATCAGCAGTAAGTACAAACATATGAATTAAAAATGTATAATAATTTAAAAAAAGTAAAATGCCACAGCATATGTAACTTTCAGCATTTTGAGACTTTTGAATACTTTGCACCTCAGTCTCTCTCCTCAGCATCAGTTATTCTGCATTTCCTACAAAGAAAATTAAAATTGAGAGCTAGCTCTAGACAAGATTAACAATCCAAACTGATATATTAACAAAACTTGATATAACAAACATACACTGACATTAGAGCTACTAAACAGACTAGTACTGCTCATCAAAAACATAAGTTTTGATTTAAATTTTGCATGCTAGAACACAAAAGTTATGAAGAGAATTACCACAAGTTGAGTTGCTATCAGCTGACCACCTTTTGCAGTGTTGAGACTTTTTGTCTTCTGTCTGGACAAAGGGAGCTCATCTCTTCTGATATTTAAAGCAGACAGCCCAAAGCCTAATCCACAACCAGGCAGGCGAGACAAAACAACAAACTTTTCTCTTCTAACTAGTTTTTCAGATGTGCAGAAATTTCTTTTTAACCATTTCCTGTAAGAGGAGTCAGAATACTGTCCCAACACAACCCCCATTCAATGTCACACTGAAAAACCTAGATATGTCACCAGTAGCAGAAATTCAGCCTCATGCTCGGTCTGATCTTGAATGCATTAAAGATCAGATCACACAGTGAAATCAGTAAGTATTTTATCTACCCAAACCTCGAAATTTCTGCCAGGCAAATGAGAAAATTCTTAAAACAAAAGTTGGTTAAGAGCATAAAGCCTCCTGCTCATTCAATACAAAAACACATTTTGTGGGGATCCAGTAGCAACTTCTGAGTTGCTCATACTCATACTCATCTGTCATGACATACTCATCTGTCAACCTCAAAAATTAAACCCCCACACTGAAACCCCTAAAAATAATCATTACACTATGTCCTTATATATTTAACTTTCTGAACAGTTTAACCACAGGCAACACAGTGATATTAGAAGGCTGCTTTTCATCACTTTTAGGGTTTTGTACCACCTAAAAAATTCTCATCTGGAGATTCTTCCCCTTGCACAGCAGCATTTACTAACAAAGAGGGATTTTCCTCTGTTACCTCCCACAGCTCCCTGTCCTGATTCACCATCCACCCCAGAGGTTTTATGTGCTCACAGAGTGAAAGAAATTCATGACCCACTGACTACTCAGAGGTGGCAGTATCAAAGAATGGCTAAAATTAAAGAGACAATTAGATAAATGCTAGATCACTTCATTCTTTCTTCTGTCAGTTCTGTTTTACATTTCCTTTTCCATGCAAAATTTTGTAACATTCCCATGGGTGCCTCTTTCCCTGGGATTCCAAGCTCTCAAGGAAACACATCCCTGAAGTTAATAACTCCTACTGGAAAACACAGAGGAGCAAGGTCACAGCAGAGGCCTTATCTTCAACTTTGTTTAAAGACAGTTTACTCTTCCAAACCCTCTTTCTGCACTGCTAAGTACTGTGCATGAAGTTCATTTTTATGATTTTAGCATCAGAGAGCTAACATTTGCTTCCCAGCATAATTCTACAGAATATGTTACAGTTCCAGCCCGTATCAAAAGTCCAAAGCATCTTTCAGACTCTACTTTGTGCCTGCTACAGTATTATAGGTTACAGCTTCAAATCTTTTTCTGTGATATACTTGCTGTAGAAGAAGAGCATCATCAACATTTGCATTCCAGCTCCTCACCCAATGAAATGCTGAGCAATGCAAACAAAATTAATTCAACAAATGTTTCTGGAAGCAGTTTATCAGCTAAAATCAAGATTCCCTGACAGTGTTCACACAAGACAGTCTGAACAGAACATTAATTCTGTCTGAATAGCTAGTGTTTGTTTCTGTCATGCCCCAAAACTGACAGCTGCCAACACTGCAGCTTATTACTGGAAGCACTCAGACTTTCAGTAACCCTGGCAAGGGTTATGCAGATTTGAAACACTCAATTCCCCTGTGCATATTCATGTTCAAGCAACACATGAATGATCTTTCCAGTAAAAAACATTGCAGTAGCAATTGGACTCTGAATTTCAATTTTAAGTTGGATCTGTCACACTCTTCAAATTTTTAGAGGAAATTTTATCTGCAAAAAGCAGGCCAACTGTACCTTGTTTTTAGAAGTCATCTATATTCTTACATATTCATAACTTGTCTTTTAGAACAGTTACACTTGATGCTACCTGTATCAGAAATAAACATAAAACCAGATTTTCTTAGACCTTTACCTACATGTAAGAGAAAATGCTGCCAGCTAAACTCAGTCAGCCCTATGCAATTTCAGCTTTTACTTGAAGCTGCTTTCTTTTTTTTTTGGTCATTCCCTATCTGGGCTTCTTCACTTGTTTTGTTTTAAACCAAAATGTAACTTTTTGGAGGTAACAACAGAAGAGAGAAACTCAGTTAGGAAAAACCATTTTCCTCTGTGCATTAGTTCAGTTCCCACTGCACGTGACTGGCAAACAAGTGTGTTGCAGAGAGTGAGAATGACAAACTTCACTGCACAAACCCTGAAATCCTGACACATCAGTGAAGCTAAATGCCACCTGGAGAATTTTTAATACATATTAACAGGTTGTTAATGACCACATTTCTGAGGGACACAGAAGCTAATACCTGTTTCTTAGGGGTCAGTGCCTTGCAATGGAAGAAGAAGGAGATACATTACCTGATCTACTTCAAGAATTGATAGAATAAAATTCCTGACCCTTCAGTGTGTTGTACATGACAACAAACTGCCTGTCAGACACGGTCTTACTGAGCTGCCAGAACAGCATCTCAGTAAAACACAAATGATGAAGGTTTAGTTTACTTAGGATGAACATAAATTAAATGACAGGCGAGAGATATGGAATGTTTTTAGTCAAGGTGGAACCCTGAAATGATTGTAGAATCAATTTGAGGTTCTTTGAGATGGAAAATACATCCCCAGCCACAGCCAAAGGACTGTGCATGTACTGCCTTTGCAGTGATCCAAAGTGTAAAAAGGATCCCAGAAAGAAATCCTTTTCATTGCCTTCACAGGCTCTGTCAGTGGCAATCTGGTGACATCAGAGCTGTAAGGAAAGCAGAGCCCTTCACCTGTGTCAGCAACAGGGAGAGATGCCCTGTAGCACTAGACATTACCAGTCAATATTTTATCTTCCACTGACATATTCTGTATGCTTGGAAACATGAGGGGAACCAGAAGGTTAAGGTAAAGAACACTGAAAAGGTTTTACATCCTGTTAATTTGGTAAGTGCTGGCATATCTGTTGTATATCTTTTGATCAAAATCTTAAGAAGTGAAAATGTAGCCAAGTTTAAATTCTCTCAAAAGGTTACAAACGCTGTAGAAAAACTGCAGACAGTCATGAACTGTGGGGAAATCTTACAAAGTTCAGTCTAAAACTAAGACTACACAAACCTCTGCAGCTCCACACACTTACACAGTGAAAAACAGATTCAAGGACGGATTTATGCTTACAATGGTTCAGATCTCCAGATATCCAGTAATATCTGATTTATATATTCTATTTCTTTGCAAGGGGTGAAGTTTCTACCTTCAGTGCATAAGAGCTACAAACAATTTTCAACTCTGTTGTAGAACATACTCCTTTTTAGCAGAGATTATCAAGTGCTATGCACTTTGTAAAATCAAAGCCTTAACACTTCAGAGGCAAAAGAGCCAAGGAAAGGACTGTATTTGTACAAAGTAAACTCCAGGGTGTGTGCATTTCTTCCCCCAAAGACTTTTTGAACTGCGGCTCTGTATTTGCTTCACAGCTACTAATAAGATTTATTTATTTATTTCAAGTTGTTTTACAGAAGTACTGATAATGAATGGTTATGGTACTCCTCAAAATCACAGCAGACATTATTTTCTTCTATTTAATTGCAGGTATCCTTAAATGCCTCATTCATGTATGATGAACCCAGACTATGGTGTCTGATAGCATTTTATTTCCTTACAAAGCAAAACTCTAACCTAGTAATTTGCCTCCTATTTTAAGGAAAACCCATATTAATACTCATCATAAAAATTTTATTGACTGTAGAAGCTGCAATTCTCCACAAGTGACAGCAGATGTTAAAGACATGCCAGTCAGTACACAGATGTAACCAGACTTTATTCTGTTCACACTGCAAATGTTTTAACATCTTTTGCAAAGATGAAATATGCCAAACTAAGGAGATAAAGATACTGCTTTGCACATGGCATTATCAACAAAACTAGCACAGCAGTTGGAAAATCAACAGAATAAAATTCAAAGGCTCCATTTTAAAAAAAGCAAAACACTCTCACCCTGGAATGTACCAGTAGCAGTGCTGGGAAAAGCTTGGGCTTAGAACATTGTTTCCCAAGGTACTCTAACATATTAGTGACTTCAAGGACACAAAAATCTCATTATTTCAATAACAGAGTCACTTTTTTTTGCTTCTTTTTTACTGCATCAGATATAATTGAAACTGATCTTAACAAAACCAAGGAAAAGCACTTTTTAGAGGTGACACCATGCAGCTGATCAGATAGAAGTAAATGGAAAAGACAGTGAGGTGTTGGATGGAGTTTAGATAAAGCCACAGGCAAAGGGTCTGGAGCAGAAATCTAAACAGGGGGAGGAGAGAACTTGGGGTGTTTAGTCTGGAGAAAAGGAGGGTCAGAGGAGACCTTATCACTCTTTAGAACTCACTCAAAGGAGTAGCAAGCTGGGGGTTGATCTCTCTCCTAAGTAACAAGGTACAAGTCAAGAACAAAAGCCTTAAGTTGTGCTGGGAAGGTTTTAGACTAGGTATTAGGGAAAACTTTCACCAAAAGAGTTATCAAGCACTGGAAGAGTCTGCCTCATTAAGAGGTAGACTTGGCAGTGTTGGGTTTACAGCTGGACTTGATGACTTTAAAGATTTTTTCCAACCTAAATGATTCTATAAGGACCAGGAAAAACTACTCCCTCAACAGAGAAGGGCATTATGAAGAGGTTTGTTCCATGGACAACTGTTGGAATGCATAAAGCAGAAACTCCTCCGAGTCCCTCAGGGAGGAAAAGAAACCCAGAGATGGAATTAAAGACTTTGGAATTAAAGCCTTTAGAACTAAAGCCTTCAGAATTAAAGCCCTTAAGAGAAATCCAGACATGTTAAGTTATAGGTATAGAGTAAGAGCATAAGCTTTAGTTTTAAGTAAGTAAATAAGTAAAATGTAGCTCAAGTGCCTTAAGAGTCTGTGTTAGCTAGTAAAAAGCCTTATTACCCAGTTTAAAGTTCAGTGATATCCTTCACAGATTCAACTTAGCCCTTGACACAATGAAAATATAGCTTGCATTTCTAGATAGAACAGACAGAACTATACATGTAAACAGATAATACCCTCTACATAGGATTTAGGTAAGGACTGACACTGCCTTCGCCTGTTAAAATTGAGCTTACATTGATGCAGAAAGTTTTGTTTTAGAATTATGTTTTTAGCTGATTGGATGATTTATGAACTTAATCCAGGGGGATCCTAGCTCTCTCCCCCTGAAGAAAAAAGAACAGCAGCACCATCCTCATCACCACCTGCTTCTGTGGCTGGAACAACAGAACCCTACACCGGGAAGCTGCAGCTGCCCAGGCCATGGGAGCTCCACGCCGAGCGGCTGCTGCCCAGAACATCAGGACTTCATACCAGAGAGCTGCTGCCCACAATTCAGGACTTTATGCCAAAAGCTTTTAGCAAGGACTTTACCTCTCTGAACTCTTTGTCTCGAGACTGATGCTTTTGTACAATAAATGTCTTCCTAGCAACTAACAACTGCTCATTCTTCCTTGAGACCTGAAAATCCTATGAATCCCCACTGAAGTGTTGACAACACCTCGCGACACCTCACAGAAAAACCTTTGCTCTTTTCTTTCCCCCACCTTTCAATATGGCCTAATAACCAAGAACATGAACTAACAAGAGTCAGGTTAGGCCTAGATGTGCTTAATTCCCAATCCTGTTGGCCAAAGTACATTGTCAGGGAGGGATCATCACCCTGAAGAGAAAATTATAATGACCACCAACCTTATTCCAGGGGGATAGAGAACCCATAAATCCAGTTAAATCCACAACAACTAACAAGAACACAGCTCCTCCCCTGTGACATGAACAGACCTTGCACCAGGAGCTGCTAATGCTGGAATTAACAACTAATTTTGCTTCTCTCTATTCACATAAATTTTCTGCAAGGAATAAAAATCCACTGCAATGAGATCACCAGCACCAGGAACAGTCAACATGCCCCAGCCAGCTACCTGAAGGACTGGAAGAAGAAGACAGCGAGGGCTGACTGAATTCAGAGAGAAGCAGAGCCCACTGGGCTGTTTGTACATTGTCTTTGGGTTTTTGAATGTAAGCTCAGTTTACAGAGAAGCATCACCCCAAAGTTAAGCTCCCAGCACTAAGAAAGCTGAAACATTTTTAAAGATTTGTGGCCCAGGTGCTGCAGCATTTCTTTATTTTGTCATGTGTCAAGAGTAGATCCCAAGCTCTTGGAGAAATAATAGAATTAAGAATCTGAAGGTTTATAAGGAAAAAACCTCAAACACAACAGGTAGCCCTTATGGTTAAAAAGGAACTTACACACAATGTAAGAAAATACGAAGTTGATCCTCTGTATCCCAAGACAGTTTCTGAAAAGTTAATTAAATGTTCCACAAGTGTCTGGAATACAATGCTACTGTTCTTTGACATATCAGGGCCCAGTAACTTAAAAATACACTAAAACAACGGGAATTTTTAGTTCCACATAAAAAAGAAGTCTGTGGACTTTGGAGCAAGAGATATTGGTGCACACAGACGCAACAACACAGCTTTTACACAGGGGAGATGACATCAGGCCAAGAAGAATGGGTTGAGTACCAAAATTTTAATTTAATGTACATTATTAAGCTGAATTTCACTTGAGGATTCACCACACCAGTAGCAAGCTTACAAAAATACTCAGAATTAGTTAAAAAGGAAGAAGGTTAAGCATACAAAGTAACTCTCACATTGTCATAAAAACTGAGCCAGAATTTTGCACGGTTGGAAAGTGGTGGATACATAAATTTCTCAAAAATTATTCTCAATTAATATAAAAGTAACTGTTGGCTCATATTTGTATTACCTTGGGTTTAAGAGACCCACTCACTTATCACTATTATATATTACAAAAATGTGGAACAATGCTTTTTGTTGTGAAGATTAAATATAAAATGAATCCCTCATTTAATTTATAAGGCAGAGGAACAGGAAGAACAAGGAAACAATGAGATGATGCTGAGTAGCAAAGTGATCCACCTATCCCAGCAGCAGAGAAAATGAAATGCAAAGGTACGATGGAAGATGAAAATGGAAAGTATTTTAGAGAATGACTATGAAATAACGCAGAAGGAATCCCAGGATAGCCTCTGCTTTTTGTGTTCTTTCAGACAGAGCTTCCAGAGAAGTTACCTGTTAGAGAACAAACACACTGCACTGGTGATGATGATCCAGCCCACCTGCTGAAGGAATTCTTCCCAATTCTCCCTAAGGCTTGGTCACTGTTCTGTCTACACTGCTTGGGAAAGGAGTTCCCACTGCAGCGTGGGACAGTCCCTCCCACTCCCTGGGGCTGAGCACACTGCCTCTGCACTGGGATAAAAGCCAGATTTGATTCCTCAAATAGCAAGGTGCCCTCCTGCCAACACAGTTTCTTCTGTTTTTTTTTTTTAAACAAATATTTTCCATGTGTTTTTGTTTTACAAAGATATGAAATAAAGGACAATTAAAAATATGAAAAAAATGTGTTTTAAAAATGATAAGTATTATTTCACTTAAGCATAACATGTTCTGAGGGATTCTAAGCAAGACATCCATAATACAATTTGTGATCTGTTTTTGCAAAAGAGAAGCATTCAGGTTTCACTAAAACATGTTCCCCTTGTAAGTGTTAACAAAATCAGTATTCAAGAGGGTAAGGACCAATGTGCATCCAAAAAAACTCAAACCACGCTATGTAATTCACATAGAAAGACATTCTCATTCAAATCAAAACACAGTAAAACTGGATGATCTAGGAAAATATTTAAGATTTTTGTACACATCTGCTATTTTATTTTCTACATCATATGATAGATATTCTACCAGTCTGTTCATGATTTACAATAAAATAAAAAAATGAAATTAAAGATCCTGAAGAGAAAAATCAAAATGTTTTTTGTTTCTCTTTTTTTTTTCATTTCTAAAGTATATATTAAAATTGCTAAAATAATACACTTTGCTCAAAAAAGAGCAGATCAGGGAGAAATGCAGGGAGAGCTTAAAAAATTGTCAAACAGAGGACTATATTATCAGCCATGCCTGGACACTGCTGAATAATTGCAACTTTCACAAAGGACATTCAAATTTCCTGTGCCAACATCCAGACTGGAAGGCTAAACAGAACAAATCAAAATAAACCCAGCAGAAAGCTTTAGCCAACTATGTAAGAAGCTAAACTCAGGTTCCAACAATCATTCATTCTAGCAAGAGAGAAAATATGTTTCCTTAAAAGTCTGGACTTCAGGACCAAATCTCTTTGGATGTCAGAGTTAAAAAGAAATTCTAAGGAAATTCTGAAGTGTGCACAGATGCAGGTTCCTGTGAAACACCACCACGAGCAACAAAATTCTCTTGAGAAATCAGTATGCCTTAAATACATGCACTGTGAATATAACTTAAACTCAAAAAAGAAAGAAGTGGCTGCACACACAGATATGATACAAATGGCCAGTGCAAAATTAATTTAATCTCATTTAGTTAAAACCATCCATGTGTAAAGCGTTAATCCAGCAGTAAGTAAAATAAATTTTCTTGAAAGTTTGTAACATTTCTATCACAGAAATACCAACACTTACCTCAAGGATTCCATCTATGAAAATAATGTAACAAACTTTTAAAATTAAGAGCCAAAAGACATCAGCCTAGAGAACTATCTCTGCCTTGGGACAGACAGATGCAGACAAAGCCAGCAGAGAGGCCCCAGTCACACAAAAGCTGATATTGTTCTCCTGCTGGGTGAAAATCTCACTTGTAAATGGAGCGACATCTGCATTCAGAATCACCCCAGCCAGGGCCCTGCAGAGGTGACCAAAGCACTCCACTCAAGAGGAGAATGATTTCTCTTATCTCCTTCATGCACCAAACAGCAGCTCCTGGGTTTGCATTTGAGCAAAATTCCTTTGATGCACTGACAGAGATGAAACATAATGTGTAAAACTCTTCCCTACCAAGCACAGCCTTGAAGCCCACTATACTTTGCAGAACAAATCATTGAAGTAAAATCTTTTGTCATGACCTCCAAAATTAGCAACCTCTTCACATTTTTTTCCAACTTCTTTATCAGTACTGCTGACACAGGACAGCAGTGTCTCCTAGGATGTCTTTCATGAAAGTCAATAAAAAAGAATTTAATTCAAGCATTTGATAAGGCTTCTAAAAATCTGTCCATGGTAATAAAAAACTGCTTTCACTACTTAAAATTAACTCTGTTTTTCCATTAAGTTATTTATATACTGTACTGCATTCTTTATCATCTAAATTGGATACTGGAACGAAACAGTCTATAAAGCTTTATATAGTCATAAACCCAGACATTTCTAAGTCACACAGAGAAATGTCCTACAGCAGTCACCAAAATTTTGATCATACATTTAACAGAAGCAAGAAAAAAGAAAAATCTGTCCAAACCAAAATTACTCTTTTACTTAAAAAAATAATTAAAAAAAAAATCATATTTCAATCATTTTTTTTCAGGCAGTGAATACTTCTATCTGGTTCCTAGAAGGGCTTTCTCTTTGCTCTCTGAAGTAAACACAATTTTTTAATAATAAGTTGTGTAACTTCAGTGCAGGAAAAATCCCATCAACACCAACAGGATTCTGTGAAATGATGAAAAAAACACACAATGAAACCATTCAATAAACCCACATCAGGATATGCTTCTGTATTGCAGGATTTGGCTGAGAGTAAATATAAACTACTTTCTAAGTAGCTGGCACCTTTTTTCCCCTCGTTTTGAACACCTTTGATCACCAAATAAATTGGAAGAGAGTCTTAGGACAGTTCTCTAAACAAATTAATCCATTTAAAACAATCAATGGGATGATGCCTTCTGTGGTCTTCAAAGGTGCCTGTCCTTGTAACACCTGAGTTCATGAATTACTGTGAAAGATTTATATTTTGTGATCTGAAAAAAACTCAACACATGGATAACTTGCACCCTTCACAAAACGACTGTCCTTTCTTTTTTGGCCTTCAGAAAAAGTTATTTCAGAGGCAAAATAAGATATTTCAGCAGCAGGCATGATCTATCATCATGTGCTTAATCTAAAAATAAGGATAACTCTTGAGAAAGAGTAGGAACATGAGAACAAATTTAACTGTGGAAAATGGCCACAGAAGAGGAACAGTAGTTTAATGCAAAGTGGCAGCCACGACTTCACAACAGAATAGAAAATTCCTACTTAGTGGGATATAATGGTTTATAGGTGACTTGGTCTGGTGGCTTGGGTAACCCCAAGTACTCTGAGAGGAATAAACAATTTCCCTGACAGAACTTCATCCAAGTACAACTGGTGATTTTTTCAGAAGTCTGAGAAAGAAATTAGAATAGTATTGATACAAAACCAGAAATCAATGTCCCACATTCAAGTTACTGCCATGGAAGTGACCCTTTCCAATAAAACTGTCTGTAACTTGCATCAGGCTTTAAATTGTTTATTTCAGGATAAATATTTCAGAATTTTGTTTCGTATTTTTCTAATCAAAGTATCTTTGGGAAGATTCTATCACCTCTCTTCCACATAGCATAATAAAAAAAATGCTCCTGGATGGCGTTTTTTTCTCACAGGTATCTTTATAAGGTGCAATTAAATTTATCCCTTTCTCTTCTTGTGAATGACTGCGATGAAGAATGCAAAATTGTATGAATTCACTGCTTGTTTTTTCTTATTTGAAAAGCCACAACAGACCATTACAGCAGTAACAGGTTATGAATGAAGGACTAGGAACCAGACTGGTACTGTCAAGAGCAGAAAAATGCAAAAGCATTGCAGAAGCATGAGTTAATGTCTGGAAGACCTGTCATGCAGAAAAATACTGAAACTAAGGCTACGTGGTTTTTTACCAAAGCCCAAAAAGTTATGTGATAGCATAATAATGGTTAATAAATATCCAAAACCTTTCTGCATGAGCAACACTAGTGTTTTGGACCTTACTACACTCCCGTTACTTGACTTCTCTCTAGATTTTTTATTTCTTGTTCATATTAACTGATCACCTTTCTATACTGCAGCATGCCATATAAAAAGTAATTCAAGCATCTAGGACACAAGCTAGATGAACTTAAATTGGGAAACAATTATTCATATTATAATGTAAATTGCAAAGAAGAGTTGCTGGAGATGCAATTCAGGTACATCATGAACTCCTAGTCCCTTCCTCCTGTGTGATTCATGTAATTTTATCCAATGACTGTTGATGTAAAATGCAGTTATCAGAGAACAAAGATTAGAACTGCAGTGTTGTGCCAGAGCAATACCATAATCACTTAGCAGCCAACTCCCTGTCTGTGGATCCTCCAGTCCCAGGGGCAGCTGTGTTGTGGGGAAGCTCTGCCAGCAGCTTTGTGTTCCCACACAGGCCAGCTCAGAACCCAGCAGCTGGGGCCACTTCCAGATTGGATGTGGGGATTGGAATCCCTTGAAGTTCAAGAATGCACAGAATTCAAGTGACTGATCAAACTGTAACAAGTGTACAAATCATTCACTACATTTTAAAGGTTTTGGACACCAAAGGACCTGGGGCACTATTTACATTCAGCTTGTGCTGCTGCAAAGCTGCACAGAGGAACCAGAGCATCCAACAGTTTTGCTGAAACTCTCTCAAGTCTCTACTAACATAATCATCTACCTGCAGATCAGACAGCTGGAATGACACTCTACTCCTGTGGCTCTTTCACTGGGTAAAAACCACACACATCTTGTTAGATTCGTGATATTCACTGAGCTGTTCAGGTTTTTTTGGTCACACAATCATTTTGGTTTGATCTAGGAGTGTGTTTTTTAAATTAATCTCATTGTTCCCACATACCATTCTTTATTTTTCACCATACAGTGTTACCAGAGCATATTTATTCTCAAACAACATTAAAATAGAAGGTGCTGTTCACCTGCCAGAGGTTATTCAGTCCACAGGACTGCAGTACCACTGGAATAAAGTAAAAGCCCTAAGAACACACAGAAATGTCAGCACTGGCTCCTCAGTGCAAGCAGCTTTGTTCTAGATCTGCCACTGCTGAGTCACAGCACTTGCCAAGGTGCCTCTGTGCATTTGGTTCCATCTGAAGGTTTTTCTCAGTGCAAGGTGTAGATTGCCTTAGAAAAAGCTGGTCTTGTCTGAAAAGCAAGTCCTCTGTCTTCAACGTTAAGTATCCATATAATTCAGAAAAAAAACCATTGGGAAAGTATTTTTTCTGCTACTTTTTTTGACTTTTATTTATTTTAGACCTCAGTGCTGTCTCTGACAGCATGATGTGCTTTTGAATTTGTCATTCCAATGAGTGTTTTGGCACTTCAGTAAGATACTGCTGCCTTATGGACTAATAGCTCTCCAGAACCCCAGAGCAATACAGATCTTAGATGTCTGAACCTATTACATAATTTGTCCAAGGGTAAAAGGGAAATGAGCATACCTTGGTGCTTCACAAAAAAAATTCACACTTGTAAGAATATCCCCAGAACTGGCCTAAGATTGGTACGTTTAATATTAATAGAATATATACAGTCATAAAGTTGCAATCCACGTTTAAAATAAAAACTAAAATCTGGCCTTTATTAAAAGAAAAAAAAGCTACTCTGATGAATTATTTTAAAGCAAATCTATTAACTCAAACTCTTAATCACTTATATATTCTAAAATACTCTATATTACAGTCCTAAAAATGTATTTTTGCATAAAGTGCTGGATGATTCTTACATTCTACAACTAAAGAAGTTGTTTTTGGTGTCAAACAAAACAAAATAATATGCTCAGGATAAAACAAAATATCTAATGAACAACAGATACAGGAATACATTCAAATTTTTTTCAGAGAAAACTTACATCTAGTAATGTGTGAAGATGCTGATCCTGGAAAACACTGTGAAGAAAATCTAAGTCTTTTTCACTGCAGTCTGTAAGTGCATGAATTTCTTCCAGGCTGTCCAACACCTGTGAAACTGCTCCTATGGGGGAACAGAGGAAAAAAAAAAAAAGATAAAAAAAAATCAATAAAGCTCATGGTAAACTGAACTTTGGAAAAGGAAACTTTCAATTCATCTGGTACAACTGGAACAGGAGTTAAAATAGGCTGGAGTTTTAACAGGAAAACTCAATGAATAAATTTTACATATATCAAAACAGGTTATAGATGATGCAATTATACGTAAGAAATGGCTTAATGGGAGAGAGGTTAAAACCTGATTTTATTAAGCTCAGCTTTGCTCTATTTTAGCCTTGATTCCAACGATGTCTTTTGGAGTGACTTGGATTATTGGCCTGTCCTCACCATTCCCACCCCAACCTTCACTTCCCTTTTTGAACTGCCAGACAATTTCAAATACATATTGTAAAATTTTAAAACACCAGTAGAAATTACTTTGAATTCAAATCTGAAACATCAGTAAAATCACGAAGAACCAGTGCTTTCACAAATATTTTTAAAATCAGCATCGGGATAAAGGAGGGAAGAGGGAGAAACACTTGACTGCCGAATCCTCTGGGGGACAAAAAAGGCTGTAATGTGTTTTTGTTCTGTTTGTTCTGCTTGCCTGGTTATCTCCCACCCAGCTGTTACACTTGCTGCTTTTTCACCAGGGCACTGTTTTGGGTCACAGGATGATGGGGATGATTTTTATATGGCATGGGGGTGAGAGAGAAGTGAGGGCTATGGTGACAAAAAGGAGAAATGAGAGGCATTGTGAAAGGTGGAAGTCCATAAGGAAAAGCTGAGCTCTCAGCAGGAAAGGACAAAGAAACAACACAAATCCAGAGTAAACCAGCCCAAAATGGCTCTGTGTGAAACAACTTGCTTAAAAATCAGAGTATCAGTGGTGGCTGCCACCTGTGTGCTTTACTAGAATGCCAACTTTGGCTCATCTCAGCATGCACAGACCATGTCTTCACTTCTTCCATTGTGCTAAAAGCACCTGGTAAGAAGGCAGCATATCCAGTGAGAGTCTGCAGCAATGCTGGGGGTCTGGCAGTGAACTACTGAATGCTTTTTCATAACTAAACTGTTAATTCTGGATACCAGATTCTACACGTTCTCTACTTCACCAGTTTGTTATTAATATGCTTATTCTGTTTACTTATATGTTTGCCTGTGTCTTTTTGACAAGATAGATGACATCTACAAAAACTGCTGCATTCCTTGAAATTCTATCTTCTATTGCATGATTAATTCTTACCAGCCCTCCTTAACTCAAAGCATTTTTTACTGCATTTTCAGAATGTAAGTAAAAAAATATACCAAACTGCCCCTTAACCACACAAGGAAAGAAGTTAACTTATTTATCTGAAAATCTTGAAAAAGTGGATTGAACATAACAAAATGCACAAAAACTACTATACAAGACTTGAAACCTCACGACTTAGAAGGAGAAATAAATTACAAATCTGGAAACTCTTGCATCTCATATAGTACAAGCCTCAGCCTAGGATTCTCCTCACAGTTCTCTGTACAAGAAGGTTTGAGAACCACAATATCCCCTTAACTCACACCCCATGTCTCAGGAGCAATAAAACTTCTTAGTTCTCTCTCAGGTGTCTGACTACTTATACCTATTTTATGGTATATTTATAACATACCATAAATCTTATTTATGTTCTAATTTATGTTGTTTTACATAATTTATGTAATTTACTAATTTATATTTTAAAAATATGTGGCTGTCAGCAAATAAAACAAATGGTTTGACTTTTAGTTGCTGTGCATGAGGTTGGGTGCACTGAAAAAGAGAAAAATTTGCTTCCTCTTTGATGATGAACGAGGCTGCTCAGCTGAAAGGAACCATCCACATCCCTCTGTCAGAGCCAGAGCAGGAAACTTGAGAAAATATAAGGACTGGGGATCTGCTGGTAAGAGGATGGAGAGATCACAGCTAAGCCTCAAAGGCAATGAAAGAAAACTACCTAGGCACCCAAAAAGGACTGCACTGTTTCCATGTTCAGCACATCAGTTAAAAGGTTGCTGGACTTAAGAGATCTCCAAGCCTGAAGGAAAGTGCTTGACTTTCCAGGATCCAGCTGGTAGAAGAAAATTTGTTAAAATTCTCTTCTGCTCTTTTCACACTCAGAGACTGAATTATTTTATTTTTCAAGCAAAGTTTCTTCTTCTGGATTCAAAGCCCTTCCTGTGTATTTGGAGTACTTTAGGAAAACTCAAGATTCATTTCAGAGGCTTGGGCATCTTAAGAGTCTCTAATACTGCTCAGTGTTGCCCATAACCACCAAAACCTGAGCCAAATCTGGAACCAGTAAGAAGTGTGTTCAAAGTTGCCTGCAATGCTGTGTTATTGTAAAATACCAAATGCTCTGGATCACCACATTTTTTATTTGACACTATTATTTACTTTGCAAACTTCATTTTGTGGACTACATTGCCAGCTTTGAAATGGAATGTTATGATTTTACAGTATTTGTATCTCAACAACCTCTTGAATATTTGGGAATTAAAAAAAAAATTAGAGATTGATCATTAGGTCCTTTTCTCTCCTGTCCATTGGTCACATTGAACAGAAGGCTGTAAAATAAAGTTTCCAAGTATGTCCTTAACAAATTTGATGGGACTTTCTGACAGTGACTTTGTTAATCTTCCAAATGATAGTTTTAACTTCTGTTTATTTTTCACCTATAAACTTATGCTTCGCCTACTGCCATGCCCCTCACTCATTTACCAATAATGGGCACCTGCATGAGAAAATGGTATAGCAGAAATATACTGACAGCATGTTAGTGCTCAAAAAAAGTCTGGAAGTTCCTTTCAAAAGAGTTTTAAATTCAGGGAAGAGATACTACATGTAATAAAATTAACCAACCTTTACAGCATACCTGTTTCTAAAATGATTCCTATTCAAGCTAAATTTCTAACCTTTGGGGAAAGTGTAAAGGCACTCAATATTTATAATTAAAGCTTATATCCTCTTGAAATAGGATTTAACCTCTTTTCAACACTGCAAGTGCACTCATTTTAGCCTCAGTACGGATCATAATGGAAGGACTTAACTGAAATATTACAGTCATATAAGCTAACATCTCAGAGTTCTCATGGTCTGTAGTAGTTACAGACAGAACTAGAAACATGCAAATTAAAATGATACATAAATATTAGTGAGGCAGGAAATATCAGGAAGTTGACTGGCTGTTAAAGTAAACTGTTGGAAAAGCTGCTCACTGACCCAGAATTTTCAAGCAGCCCCAACTTTTAGGTAAGATGAATCTCACCCCGCACCTTAAGTTACAATGAAAACAGATCCAATTGCACAGAAAAGGCTGCAATTCCAGTGGTATAAATAGAAGATTCTTCTCTCCAGAAACAGTAACAAAATCCACACCAAACATGATTCTGTGAGAAGAAGACTGTGGATCCTCCTGTAAATGCACAGTAAACAACCTCAGTGTCTAAAGGAGCAGCGACACTCTGGGCCATGCACACAACCATGTTTTGTATTCTCATAAGAATACCTAAGAAAGGATGGCTGCAGCTATTCAATTTCCTGGGGACTGCCAATTCTGAAAAGTTGAAAACTATGGGCTGTCATATATAAAAAAGAAGAAAACCACATTAGAATGCTTATGATAGTCTCCTGCAGTCAGTACTAGTGCATAAAATGGTTTTATAGTTAGTGGAATGACTTCTCAAGGATGATACCAAATTATTTCTGAAAAGACAGAGATGAATTGAGCAGTTTTCTGCCTACTGAGGCAGATCTCTTATTTATCAGAGACATGTATTTGCTTTATGAGGCAGAAACTTGGGAATTTCTCATTATGCAGTGTGTAGTCTAAGTTACCACAGGTATTTTGTGCAGTTTATGTTACCTCATTTTAGGAGATGGCCAATTAGAAATAGTTTTCTCTTACAGGTGAATTCTGTCTCTAGAGTCTTTGTAGTTCTCATACAGTGCACTTGAAGTTGCTAAGGACACTGGTTCATCAGGTTGGAAGAAGGCAAAGCTTTGGTAAAATAGTGTAGTTACTACAACATCCAGCTATTGCAGTCTGGAACAGGTGGTTTGACTAGAGAAACTGGAATTTAAATGTATGGAGGAGCTGCTTACTTCTCCCCAGAACTGAGTAAAAGAGAATTTTAAATACTATTCTAAGAATTGCCTACATATTCTGCAGTAGTCATGTGTACCCCCAGTGTAAAACATCCCAAATGTTTGCTTTCCTGAGGCTTCTCAGCACACCAGGTAGGTATAACTGGCTCCTTCTGTTATGTAACAGGCAGTAAATAGAATCAGGAACTTCTTTTCATGTGATATGATATGGTGAAGAGACTCAGATATTGCTACAAAACAGACTACATCCTGGCTGCAAACACATTCTGACAGAGGGCAAAAAACCTCTTTATTTTTTAACACTCAAGATTACAAATGCTCATTTAAGTCTTGGGTCAGTCATAAATTCACTTCTAAGCAATGAAAACCCAGAACTCAGGAAGCCTGATGTTGTTTAAACACTAAACTATAAACCCATGACCTTTTTGCCAGACTCCTGCAACTACTGTGCCAGGAAATAACTCTGCAGAAGAACTTACAATAACCACTATAATAATAGCATGTTTTTATTAAAGAGACATTGGCAAAATCTAAATCTCTTAGATTTGTAGAACCACATAAAATGAAGTTCATAACACCAGCCACTCATTTTAATCCTTTTCATTCTTACAAACTACCTTTATTTGACTGGCTTTTCAACTATTCTTTATGTTCTGTAAATAGGTAAGTGTCTTGAAGATTTTACAGTGATATTTAAATGACTAAGCAAAGCTTTGCTGTCATTTGCAACTTCTCTATATATCACAGTTCAGTCCCTATGACAGACAATGTACAATAAACAGAAGCTGATTTCTCTCTCTCTCATCTCTTGGCTGCCTTCTCATGGGCAGCTGCTGGAAATGAAATTAAAAAAACAGTCCTGGCTCTTTAATGCACAGACATTTCAGAAGGCAGGATTTACATTTTACTTTGTTTGTGAAGAGGTCTAAAGGTAGCACATCCAGCAAGAAAAGATGAAGAATCATCAGAAATCGTTACATTTTAGAGAGATTAAATATCAGAATCACAAAATGAAGTCACAGGACACAATCTCCTGAAAAACCAAACATGGCCATTATTATAAAGTGCAGACCTTTCCACTACTTTAACTGATGCAACTTCTCAGATTTAGAGAAAGCCAGCTGAGCACCAGTTGCTCTTCATCACCTGAAACAACACCTGCAAAAATCACTGGAGTTGAGATGTCTCTGATCTCACAAAATAATCTGCTGCTCTTTGCTATTCACTGTAAGCAGGAACAGATGATCAAACTAAGTTTTAAATAACCAAGGTTTTAAACTATTATAGTCATATATATATATACACCTGCCAAAGCAGGTGTATTTATACGACTATGATAGTTTAAAATAAGGTGGGAAATACTTGTTTCACATATACAAATACACAACAGTGTAATTAAAGTGGAAGGCAAGTAAAGGCTCTTTCCTGCTCAAATTTGAGCTATGCAGCCTTCCATGACTTTTTTCTTCTTGGACTGAAATCTAACAGTGAAGTTTAGACACCTTATAAATTTACAAATAAGCTCTGACATGCACACAGTTCTGTGAATGCTACTGGGAAGCAAATAAGGCAGTGATAATATAAATAGAAGCACATACATTCACTATATATATATATAAAGCAATCAGGAAGAGTGAAGTAAGAGAACTAGAAAGACTGAGGTTTATGGAGATGACAATAAAAATTCAGAAAGAAGACAGCTGGTGCAATGGAAGGGTATTGGGATTTACAACTGCATTAAAGAAGGCAAGAACATCTAAGGAATACAAGAAAGGAGAGAAAGACATGTAAAAGTCTGAAAAGGAACTAAAGGAAATAGGTTCAGGAGAGAAGAACAGGGAGAAAGAGACTGAACAAAGGAAAAAAGAAAAATAAAGAAAAAAAGAAAAGGAAACAAGAAATTAAGTTTCCCAAACAGCAGAAAAAATGTAGTGGAGAGTACCATGTATGGGAAACAAAAAAGGATGGGAGGAGAAGGGGAAGTGGTGGGGAATAGGACAAAGAGGGCAGCAAGAAACTGATGTTTAATTTTGAAGAGGTATTTCCTTTTATCCTGCACACACGGGGGCATTGAGTATAGGCATGGCTCCAGCCTTCTCCTGTCTCCATACCTGGCATCTTCACACAGTTTGTTAACTCTTTTTCCCAGCTACCCCTCACTGTAAAACCAGCCACAGATACGACAAGAGCCAGTCTAGTGTGGTGGTAAAGAAATATGCAGAAGTGCTGTTTTTTAGACCACATCTGTAGCTTACATGTAGATGCACTCATATGCAACTAAACAAATAAGTATTTTAATAGGTGAGTGCCCTTCACTATCCCTTCCTTAGATCCTTTCTTCCTCATTGCAAAAATGTCTAAAAACCTCCTTCTGACCAGCATGACAGCAGCACAGTCTTATAGCCAGTTTGCAGAAGAGTCTTTATGCACAAACAAAAACCCAAAAATCATGACACCTCATACAGGTTCAGTATGAGGGTTTTCCACCCCCTACTGTTTAAAAATAATATTATCACAATTTTTTTATATATAAAAATCCTTAGAATCTTCATGTTACTGGACAGACATCCTGAGATGAGGAAACAGGAGGACAAGGAAGAACTTCCCCCATAACCTGTGAAATCAAAAGAATGAACCAAGCAACAGCAACCACAAAATCCACGACTGATCAGAAGTGGAGACGTGGACACATGCCCTGCTAGCGTGTCCTGACCTAGGACAGAAGCAGAGCTGTTAACCTACAAGTCTTAAAGTACTGCAGGAAACCCCCACTTTTTATAGCTTGTTTATGGAGATGATGAATTAGTTCTTTTTGAAATGGTTGTGGTTTGTACCAAAAGGTCTAAAATTTCACACCTTCTCCTCTGCTAGTATAGTCTGAAGGCTTTAGAAGCGCTTGTGCTCCCAGTCTCTCACAAAGTGAGCAGCTACCTTGCAGCAGAACCTCCTCCCTACATGCCAGGAACATTCCTTCATTGAGGAGACACATACTGGATAGTTACTGGATCAGGTGTATGCATATCCACAGTGCATATGCATAGATCAACACATCAACACAGAAGGATCAAGAAAGATCATGCAAGCGTAGAGCAAGAATATATTTCACTAACATGACAGTATGTTTGGTGGTAGGAAGAAGAAAAAAAAAGGCATTAGTCTATGAAAACAATTTTGTAATGAAAATGCAAAACCAAAATATTGTATACCTTATTAATTCATTGAAAATTAAATTTTAGTTCAGTTGTGTTGCAAATATTAAATATTGGGAAAAAACCCCCAAAACTCAGGTTAATTTTAATACTGCCTCTAAGTTAGAATCTTCAGAATTCCCTGGAAACCCCCCTTCCATTTATTTATACTTGATTATATATTATACTGTTGACAGATTTAGTCTATACCATATAATTTTATTTGAACAGGCAGTATTAAAACTGAAAAGAGCAAAGATAAGCAAAAGAAAGAGGATTTTTAAACATGCAAAGCCACACACCATAGCTGACTGATATGCCTTAAAGGAAAACAAAGGGATACCTACTTTCTGCTGCTAGAAGTCCTAGAAGGAAGGCAGCATTTGGACAAACAACAAACAGTATGAAGATTTCAGAACAAGCGATTTATAAAGCTGCAACCTAGCAGACTAATTTAGCCACAAAATAATCTCAACAAGGTGAAAAGGATCCCCCCAGTTTTTAATATGGTTTTTCTATGTGTGAAGCAAATGGCACTGGCAGACTGGGATGGCAGGGAAACAAACACTTGGCATTAGGAAGGCAGCACACGGATGCAGTGTTAAGATGTCTATTAATACCAGACTTTTCCCAACATTGGTTAAACTATTTTAAAACAACCTCACGGACAAAAAGTGATTTTTAGTAAAAACATTGTAAGAGGTGAAATGATAAAATAATTCAACATACTGCAAATGATGCATAGCATCATATTAATATACTTAGTAAGCAAAATTTAGCAATGTTATATTGAAATCAAAAGTTTCAGTGAGAAATGTTATGCAAACCATTTAGAAATACAACTACTTTATTATTGCTTTAATTAACAGGGTCTTTATGCACTTTTTTTTCTTTCAACATATCAGAGCAAAGAATCAATCGCTGAAAAATCGAAGCTAATAATGAAATGTTGGAAACACACAAACTCATGGTCTCAAAACTGATAGCTGTGCTTGTAATACTAGCAAAGAAATTAATAACAATTAGAAGGTGAATGTAGTTTTTTCCTCCAAGCATTCATATTTTAAATGTTACACAACACCCTTTGCAAATATTTACAAAATCAGCGGTAATTTTTGCATAACAAAAGTCGGTTTTTTTCTTACTTATGCTGATGAAACGGATGGGTTTTAAGATATGGGCTTGTATTGACAATATTTCATGAATTGTAAATCCCACAAAACAAGTAACCATTCTAACTTTTGAGTTCAGCTACTTCCATGTATGTTGGAAATGGCAAGCTTAAAACTTGTCTCTATCCATGCTGATTGACCTTACTTTGAAAGACTAAGAGATTTAGCTTTATTCCCGTTATTATTACCAAATTTGAAAATCAAGATCTCATGCTGTTAAAAACTTCTCATTTGACACGACAACATAGAGTCTTACAAAAGAGAACAGGATGAAAACTTCAATTTGCACACGTCAATCCTGAGACAAACTACCAAAAAAAGCATTTGTGAAAATGCTGTGTGCGGAATTTGTGCCTTGCAGCTGGAGAAAATGAGGCAGAAGCATTGAAGGAGCCCCAGCGTGGCTGCTTTGTGCTCAGTGCAAAACTCTGCTTCCACTTTCATCTGCTTCCAGAGTGACCACAGAGCTCAGCACTCACACGAATGCAGGAAATACTGCAGCAGTGCCACTGCTCAGCACAGGTGCAGCAGCACATTTGGCCACTCAGGCTCTTGTCTGGCTCTAAGGTTACCCCAAAACACAGCTCAAGGATCCCTTACAGGAATCCAGAACTGGCTGTGGCAAAAAGCTGCTCTGAAACCTTAGTCACAGCTCAGAAATGTGTGCCACAGACCAAGCAATTCCAGCAGATATTAGAGAATAACATTCTTTAACCAAAAGGTAAGGTTTACTTTAAGTAAAAGGTAGGCAGTTTTCCAAAGACTATGCACTGCTTAACTCTAGCACTGACAGGGTTCTGAAAATGTGGCTACAAAAAGCTTTTGAACTTACAAAAAACCTCTTCAATCTATCATTTTTTTTAACTGTTGGCCTGAAAACTTAACCATTTTGAATCTACTTAACACTTCATATGAAACAGCTGTCCTCAATTCAGCTTCTCAAGTCAAATCTCAAGCAGCAATATGAGGAAAAATTAAAAGCTTTACACTGGTGATGTTTGCTCCCCAGCCTGAGGCACTGCTATGAAAACACTTGAAAACTGCATGTCTGCTCACTCTGCTGGGGACAAGTGGCCAGCATATGCCAGAAGGAGAGGAAATCCTGTCTAGAGCTGATGAACTATCAGGAGGTAGGAGAAGCAGGCACTGGGCAGGAAAGGGGAGGGAGTCAAATGGGGAAGAGCAGCAAACACTGTGAATTTCCCCGGCACTTTTTGTGTATCATGGTCCACTTCACACCCTTCCTACTGGGCCAATTTTTCTCCCATGACAGATATAGCCTTCAGGGCTTGCTGATTGCTAACTTCTGATTTATGTGTGTTTCAGCATATTAAAAATATCCAAAACATTTGTTGCCTAGGGGAATACATATTTTACAATGCCTTGAAGACAGGCAACCTGAAAGTCAAATGTTTTACATTCCAGACAAGACCATCTGCAGAAAGCTTGTCAGCTGAGCTGTTTGGTGGCTTTACTGGAGAAGTTACTGAATACAGACTGCCCTCAATAAAGCAGTATTGTAGCTTAAAAGTATTTTAAAAGGTTTTATCACACTCAAAATTCAGCAAGACTGGTTTCTGCCATGTTACCAATAGGATGATAGCGGGATTAATTCAAGTTCTTCTGAGGATGGTTGCTGACAAAAGAGGAAACAGATCACTCAGTGGTCAGGAAGTGATCAGAGCCAAGAGTTCTAAACACTGTTCAAAGGAAAGGAAGATAGATGGGTACAGATCTGGTCTGGTAGACATTTAACAAAATTTGTCTCTGTTCATTCTCACCTAATTTAGCTATGCAACTTGCTGACTATCACTGGAAAACTCTAACAAGAATAACCTTTGTGACTCTGCATCTACAAAAGACCTGCCACCTGCAGTGCCTTCCAATCCCAGGATAATACTCTGGTAGCACAGGAAGATGCTCCAAGGTTCAAGCAATCCCAGTTTTCCAAACTGAACTTTGAGGAAAAACACTTCTAAATTAATTAGGGGAAAAGACAAAACTGAAATTTTCTGCTTCTGTGTTTGGAAAGCCCTGGAAGACAGGAAAGGTAATTTGCATAACCTAATAGGCATCTATATTTCTGTGTATTTATCTCCATAGGAGTTCTGTATTTGCCTGTTTCTGACAAACCATTTAATTACAATGAAAAGCCTCATGAAATTTTATGGGAGGAATAATTGGCAACCACAACTAAAATATTACATGCTCTTCATTAAGTTTATGATATGGAATAACATGAGATATTAGGAAGAAAACTTAAAATAACCTTAAGATAATCAAGTTTCTACTGCAATTCTTCAGTTTTATGTGTAATTTCTCCAAAATAGTTTGGTTTAGAATCATCACAAGATATATCCTACAAGCTAGAAATATTTGAAAATATTATTAGTGTACTTCTGAAGAGGAAACAAAATAGATTTCCATATCTAGGAATTTCAGAAGCTGAAAGAGTTGTAGTCCCTTCTTGCAAGGCTCAGTGTTCAATACTAAATATTTTATCAGCTGAAGTAGTGGGTCAGAGAATCATAATGACAACTACCCACTTAGCATGTTTTCCTGATCACTGCGATCCCCCATCAGTCTGATCAACAATATCAGGTTAGAAAATAACTTTGCTCTCCTGAGAATTCCAAGCTTTTGCTCCATTTTTTTCAGAGATGAACACAAGCTAACAATGGATCCAACACAGATATTCTGTACAATTTACGTGTGCACTGGGTTCAAGTACTCTGTGAGCAGAAAAAAATAGAATTTGGAACTTTCCTGTATAGTGATATCTGCAATTACATCACTCTGAGGAAGACACATGTCCTGTTGATGTGAGACTGAAACTGGAAAGCAGAACTGCTGTTTCCAGATTAGGAAAGTTGCCACTTCCAGTCATGTTGGTGGCCATTCACAACTAAAATGGGGGAAGTAGATGGAAAAAAATTAAGGCACTGCAAGTAGCTCTAGGTGAAGTAAAACTGACTTTGACTTAATCTTTCTTTAAAAGGACAGGTNACTTACTCTGACTTAATCTTTCTTTAAAAGGACAGGTGGATCCTTAACTGCAAGTACAAGTATCCAAAAGCTGTCTGGATGAACTCAAGCCATAAGGCTTTGATCACCCATTTACAAGAAATGATCTGAGATTCTCATTCATTTTTACAGGAATTATGACCAGTGTTCATGTCTAAGGATGAAGTAATCTAATTTTAGTACTGGAACTTGGATTCCAAGAAGTCAAATTGGAGACTTTCAACCAAGAAAAGAGGCTTCCATTCTTATGGGGCATATAATTCTTATATTAATGACACTGAAATAATT
>VWYI01026745.1:39039-77760 GCA_013399455.1 Anthoscopus minutus
TATAATAATTATTTGCTTATATGAAATAGAAGAAATAATATATGCAGTCAATACATAATTTTATTACCTATAAAAATATTGGGACAGAGAATTATCACAGAAGAGATCAACACATGCAATTAAGTTCCTGCAATGTCTTCTAAAAAAGACATTTAGAAAAATTAAAGACTGTCCTTTTGGTCTTAAGTTTTTCTTAAAAGTTCATTTAAATTGATCCTAAATCCTAATTTTAGATCAGAGAGACCAACCCAGACTTTTGCACTGCAAATATTTTGAGCAATGCTATGTCAAAATTAAAATACAGAACTAAGACAGGGCTGTGTTAGTTTAGGGATGGAGAGGTTACTCAAATTTCTGAATATGGGCTATGGACAAAAGGATTGCTTGAGTAAGGTCAATGCCCCATCCAAGGCCCAGATCACAGCACAAGTATTATCCTTCCCTCTGAGGTATGCTGGGAGGTCCCTGAGTACATGTATTTATTGTCTCTCTCTGAAAATTTATAAGTCAGAAATACTGTCCAGTGTGCTTTAAACAGGACACAACTTAATAATATTGTTCTCTAAAACAGGTCAGGAAACTTTGGTACATAATGGCTTCTTTTTATAATTAACTATTAGTACGGTATTAGAGCTTTGTTCAAGACAAAATTTCAATAAGCCTTTATACTCAAGAAATATAAAGAGAAATGTGAGATTGTAACATTTGTAATTAAATGTGCATGACAAAAAAATCAGAGTCTGTAGAAGCTTAAAACTGTGCAGAGATTTTCTCTTTGTTTTTGCCAGCTGTGAATGCCATTGTGACTGAAAATTATTTATCCTTTCACATGTAAATCTTAACTTAATATTCAATTTTATGGAATCTCAAGAAATTAGTAAATACATGGTACTCTGGTCAGCACAGACCTCAGACATACTGGTTGCAGTAAATACATTTTCTGTTAAAATACCTGAGGAGGTGGGGTCTTCAGAGAAGTCTGGCAGCTCTTCAGGGGGGTCACCATAGAAGGAGTTGAATTTGTGGCTTGACACAGCTGCTAGTACTGCTCCCTGAATAAAAATACCCACACAGGCTCAGTTACACAAAGAAGGATTATGAAACATTTCCAGACACCTTGGATCTCTCAATCTCCTGAGGTCTCTTGTGTGTTGACCTTTTCAGTGAAGAGCAAATAAATTTTCTAGTCTTCAGCTCTGCCTCCCTCTTATCAGTGACCATATGTAACAAAAGAGTTGTGCATACACTAATAAACAGTGAAAATATTCTTTGCAAGGGGATTTATCTGAATGAATGAATTCTTATATGAATGAATTTTGATATAATAACTGTGAGGCATAAATTTACATTGTACTACAATGTAAACAAAATAACTAACCTCTATCTTTTCCTCTTACCTAGACTGAGTGGATTAGCAGGAATAAAAATTCACTCTTTAAAGCAAAACACTATGCTTTCATTCTAGAAATTGTCATAATCTGACACCCATAAGGCATCAACACAAAATTACAGAGTTATACAGACAATCTTAAGAGTCCCAGAATGAGTGTTACAGAGGAATTTACAAACCCAGGAAAATGGTTATCTGCTCTGACATATACATATACTTGTACAAGTAAATCACACTTTAATCACTGAGGTTTTAATGCCTCACAGTTATGGAAGTATGGACAATTTTCATGAAATATAATGCAGAACAGTGTTTTGTGAAAAATGGCATAAAAAAATAATGAAGGTATAAAAGGTCAGGAAACTAAATATAGTGGCATCTCCAGGAAGAAAACCAGGAAATATCTGAAAATGCACCTAGAACAGGAATTGTGTCATATTCTAAAATATACTAGATAGCATTTTAATGGAAGTATTATTATCTGGGCATACAAACCACGTAAGAGAAAGAGCTGTTGTTCATGAACTGTGGCAACTGTGCATTCTCACAATCAGCTTCATGAAACTTCTGCCAAGCAGCAGCTCAGTGTGAATACCTGATTCTGAGTTTTATTACAAATTGTAAAACAGTCCATGAACTGTAGCGCTACATGTTTCTGTCATAATTTTCCGAACCTTTCAGTGAATTCAGAAATGTTTCTGTTAAACATTCCATGACAGGAACAGAAGGAAAATAATGTTGTTTTGGGCTAAAATGTTACCATTCTTTCCAATATGGCTAAGAAATAAACAAGTATGTAGTTAAACATATACAGGATAAACTGAAGAATACATATTTGTTCTTCTTCAACAAAGACATTAAAAATTACTATGTTCCTTTTATTATAAATGTAACAGAATAATAACAGAAGTGATTGCATGATTCTTTCCAGTAATTCATATTACACAGAATTACTGAACTGATTGAAGATGAAGACCTCATATACACCTTGGCTGATACCAGACAATTTGCACTGAAATTTGAAAAGTATGCACTAAGAAAGAAAGAAAGAAAGGACAAACAGCCTTTCTAAGACATCATTTCCATAAACATCTTTGAAGGCCTGTTGCAACTTTTTATTTTATTGCCAACTCCAAAGCATAGATTTCTCTTAGCACTTTTTAAATAGCACACAAAATTCGAGCTGTGTGATTACACTGTTTTAACACTACGTTCAGTTTACCTTTAGTTTTCGTCTTGCATTGAATTTTCTCAATTGTTCTACTGTTTCTGGAAGATGAATCTTGTATGCATAGCGATCTCTCTCCTTGAAAAACCCCACAGAAAACAAACCAAAAAACCATTAAATACAAGCTTTTAATATCCTATTGACACTAAAAAACCAGACAAGAAAAGTCCTGGCTTATAAATATCCTAAGGAGAATGAGGATTTGTTGCAACTTAAGGAAAACTTCAAGAAATTAAGAGGGATTAAAGTACTTTGACAGAGTTCTTAACTTGGGCCAAAGATATTTTCTTTTTGTAACTGTTTCCCACCTTGTAGTCAGACCCCAGCCCTTTGTTTTACTGTTGTGCTGTCAGTCTGTGTCTAGCAATGAACTTGGAAGCTGGCAAGCAGAAAGTAGTTCTGCTTTTTTGAATTCACAAACCTCAGTGAAAAAACATGTTCAAGCACTCTTTTACAGGGTCTTGGATACTTCAGATAAGTTTGGAAGGTGGGGTACACGTCCAACAGGGCAGGAAATGCCAACCCAATGCCAGCCAGGGGATGGTACAGGAAGAATTGTCCATTGTAGGTGCAGATGAACAATTTGCCAATGAACAATTGCAGTGACAGAAGGGACAAAACTTGCAGCAGCCAACCACCTTTTCCCCCTGAAGCTTTATGAAATCACTAATTTAATGTGTTTATCACATGCTTCTGTTGAATCAGAGTGAAACCACAGCAGTCTCTCTATGGCACTAAAGATGTCTGTCTCATGCTGTATTTGCTCCTATCTAAAAATGGTCTAGAAAGTTCTGAGTCAGCAGAGCTGGCAGTTTATTGTAGGCAAAAATGAGAGGACTGACTGGTAGGATGTCTGTCCTGAGCTTGCAAACAAAGTTGTCATACACTAAACCCCGTGACTTCCAACAAATAACAACATGATCAGAAAGAGAACACGGATGCCAAAAGTGCAAAGCTCACAGGCAGAGTGCACACATGCACGATACAGAATTGTCCCTTTAACAAATTTAATTAGCTTAGTTGCTCAAACAACAAAAATTGTTGACTGAAAACAGAAAAACTGAAACTGAAAACACGTTTTCTTCCAAAATGACCCTCAACCAAACTATAGCTTTCGCATCTCTAGATGGGTATGCTCTCAAAGTGAAGAAAAACTCCAATTACAAGCAGGCAAAACCAGATCACCTGTGACTGTATGATATTCTGGGATTCCAAAACATGGTTTTTATTTCCATACTCTTTGATATTTGATACACTATGCATGTCCCAAATGAACAGACAGAACTTTGGCTCTTTATGAGTGGAATGGCTTGAACTGCAGCTTCCCAGCACTCAGAAGAGCTGTGTTAACCACAGTTATTTCTGAGAGGTGAAGGCTCCTGACCTCTTATCAGCTACACCATTCTGTAGCCTGGATTACAAGAGTCAGACACAGAAAGAGAGCCAGAAAGTGGAAGAACTACTCCATTCACTGGTGGTTACACCATTTACTTGGAGGGAGAAGAGCATATGATCCTGTTCTTCCCAGGTTCTTTTTGTGGGCTTCTCTTTGTCTCACGTAAAGCATAAAGAGAATCCAGTAGCAGACACCAGATTAGCCCCTTTTAAAAATAAGTGCCCTGTTTAAGTTGATATTATGACTCTTTCTACCTTGGACACCCACTATAGAAAAGAAGGAAAGGATAACTAAGAAAATAGTAAATTCATCACCTTATGCCAAAGAAAATACAATGCTCTGAATCAGTACTTGCCACTGCCAGTTCTACAGCACAACCCATCATTCTCCAACCCCAATGTTTAGCATAGACTAGTGATGGACTGCTGAGAACCTACAGGTATATTTTCTTCTGCTCCTGCTGTAAACTTTCAGTATAGAGCAACTACTCTTCCACTGGCTTAAAGTGTGTTGTAAATTCTGCCTTTACCAAAAAATAGTTTGATTACCAGATGTCATATAATTTTATGTAAACACAGTGGCCTTGGAGCAATACTCCACTACTTCCTTCCCTTTTGGTGGGATATTTTCAAGAATCTAATGTAAGGAAGCAGCACAGTTGAGTAGTATAACCTACAGAGCAGAGTGCATGGTTCACTGAGTAACAGCAAAGAGGTTCAGACATGACTGAGAGATCAGAAATTACTCCTCTGGAGTTTGAGAGCCACAGAAAGACACATTAACACCTTCTCTAAGCTTTATGCTATGCAGCCCTACTCTCTGCACCTACTCTGGAGCTGCTGAAGATGTTCAACTGAGTTTGCTCTTAAGCAAGAGTTTAAGCTTAGCAATTATCAAAATCTCAGGCTCTAATCCTATAAAGCATTTAAAGCACGTTATCCCACATTTTGTACAGTTCACGCCTACTTTGAAAAGCTCAGAAAAACAAAGAAATACATGTTTTTCTCCTTTACATAGGAAACTAGCATGTAAACAGCTGCTTTTGCTACCTTTAACCAGGGGTGGTTCAGTGCTTCATACACTGTTATCCTTTCTGCTGGATCCAGCATAAGCATGCGGCGCACCAGATCTTTGGCACTTTCAGAAATATGGCTCCATTGCCTAGGATTCATCTGATTATGAGCAAGAAAAAAGAAATTAAATTAGTAGTAAGGATGTAGAAAAGAACCTACTGTTTATGTAAAATAATTGCAGAGATTTAACAGTGCATGGTGCTTGCAAACATTTCCACATAATGAATGTAAAAGAAAATTTCTAAGTTCTTTAATAACTTGTAAAAATTGAACACTAGTTGCTATTGAAATGGCACAAAAATTGAAAACACAAACCCTGACACGTCCTTATTACTATGTTACAATAACAGTATAATTTCTACCTACTCTACATTCTGCTCAGATAAGTGACCATTCACCAGATAAAGCAAAAAACAATTAAGCTCTGTTTAACTTAATTATGTATATGATAAATGCAGAAATGAAATCTACTCCTGAAATTAAAATATGGCATGAGAATTTATCTGTTTCAACCCACAATTTCATGGTAGTGATTCTGGGTAAGAAGGGAGTAAGAGAATGCCTGTCGTGAACAACACTGGTCCTGTCCTGAAGGTGCTATGGACAATGGCTCTTCCCAATAAATCTCTCAACTTCACAACAGGTAAAGTTTTTCCACTAGGAAAGCATAAAAGGGCAAGACAATACCAGGAATTGCAACACTTTCAGAGCAGAACTTTATATTTAAGAGATACAGCATGAAGGATGATTTAGAATATATTTTCATTGTGTGCATATATGCAGGTTTGTGTCCAGTCAGTCAAAACGATGGACACCTGACAAAACCAAAGTAAGAAAATACCAAGTAAGAAAATTCTTCATGTGATATAAAGAATTATATCCTTAAGGTATATCTAGTATTTCTTTACTCTATGAAGCTAAGTTTTATTTAGATGATAGACAGCGAACTTTACAAAGTACTAAATGGAAATTCAAAATTACAACCAGACTCTTTCCAATGTTACAATCAGGTCATTTAATGAGGTCCATTTTATTTAAATCAGTCCTTATAAAAAATGATCACTTTGAATCAGGGCACTCACCAACATTATCTGGCTATGAAATGCACATGTATAGCTGAGATTCATAATTTCTTTTTAAGCTCTAAAGAAATGGAGGTAATTGCAAATTTGACAGGATTTTCACTGAACAGACAAATTATTGTGGAAACAGGAAGGGAAAAACAGTTAACTAAGAAGACACAATGTGCTGGCTGCAACTTTTTTTTTAAAAAAAGAGAAGTTAACTTGTATCCTTCCAGAAGGTTTTAGCTGCTTAAGAGATTCCATAAAGAAATCTTCCATAAAGTGGAACATCTGTCAGTCTGTGCAATCCCAAAACTAGTGCCATGAAGAAATGCTGCTGTTTCTAGGATTATAAAATTTAAAAATTGAAATACATGCTCCTGACCAAGTACAGTAACACTGCTGTCACTTACATTTAGCAGGCTGTTAAGGTGATACAATAAATCAGACTATCAGACAGCTTTGGGAGTTTCCATTTGTAATTTGCTAATGCATAGCTCATGTATGACCTTGGTTCCAAAGAATAGCAAAGCTGATATTGGACAAACCCTCAGAAACAGTGAAGTTGAAGCTTTAAATTTGTCTCCACAACAGTCTGTGGGCTGATGCTGTGAGAGCTTCTCTTGTGTGCACATCGACCTGCCCTTAGTTGCAAGTGGCTCCTTTTGAATCATCAGCTACACTTTACTGCACATTGTACTAATAAGAAAAATGCCTGCCTGTATTTGCAAAATAACATGCATTTTGTTTTAAGTCAAGGCAATTTCATGATGAATGTTTATGACAACTCTGTTAGTTGAAAAAAATGTAAAAAACTTGAAAAAAAATTTAATGTTCTATGAATCTGAGGTTACAGCATGTTCTACTTCACAGCTAAACCTCTTGTCTTCCTGCTGGGCTCCATGTACAATTAGGGGCTGGTTTAACACCCATTTATTATTTCATCTGAGCAAATATTTCCATATTCTAATTCCTACAATGATACAAAACACATCAGGTACAAGACAGACCGGGAAGGGAAAATCATCTCTCTTCCCGTGTGACAGATTTCCGTAAGTTTTAAATTTAAATCAGGCTAAATACAAAAATCAGCTTCCAGAAATTTTACCAACTGAGCTCATCTCACTGGAAAACGATTCATGTATGCTGTCAATTACCTTGTATTTGCCTTTAATAATGCCTTCAAATAATCTTTCCTTGGTTCCATAAAAAGGCAAACAACCACTTAGCAGGATAAACAGGATCACACCACAACCCCAAACATCTACAGGCTTCCCATATGGTTCTCTTTTTACCACTTCTGGAGCCATAAAGTGAGGTGTTCCTACACGTCCTAAATGGAAATAAAAAGAAAATTGAGTCACAGTGATGAGTCAAACATGGAAATGAAGAATATCACTGCAAAACAAAAACAGTTTTAATAAATTTTGTTCATGGTTTAAAGCTTTTAACACAATTCTTTTTACCTTAAGTTTATATGATTATATATATGCAGTGAGATAAATCAGCATTTTCCCTTATGCTTAATTTTTATTTTTTATAAATTGAGGAATGTTTTAGCCTAGCTGGCAGATTGTAAGAGCACTAAGACTCTTCAGTGAAATTTCCCATATAAAAGTAAACCCATCAATTTGGACAATCTTTGAAACACAAATTATTTCAGAGAGCAAATACAAAGACACTGTAATGTTCTAGTCCACACTGGTAACTTGAAAAAGCTGCATCTAATTGGCAAGAGCAGAGTTTGGTCTGATGCTTTGCCCATACCTTGGCTGGTCTACTGAAACTGCAACAAAAATGCATTTTAAAATGCCAGCAAATGTGTTATTCATTTATTTGAAGACAGCAGTATCTTACTGCAGATGAAAAGATAATGCTAATTTGTTTCAGAGTGTTTTCATTGAGTGTAATTAATGTTTTCCTATGAAAACAAAATGTATTTAGTACCAACTGATCTTTTGAGCAGATAAAACTGATTATAATAACTTAATTCAATTTTTATGTAATACATCAAGCCAAATAAAAGCAATCAACACTTTACCTCTCTTTATATATGCTTCCCATTGTAAAGAGTTTTGTTCCTATTGCAGAAATTAAGCTTGGAATACTCAGGTTATCACAGATATAAACACTGCAGTCTTTGGACTACCCTGGTTCTATCAAGTACCAATAGAAGAAAAAGAACATCAGTGTAGCAAACTGTCACCACTAGTATCCCCTTCATAAATTATTATTGCTTACTACAGCGGATTTCAAGAGGCTGCATTCCAAGCTTGCAGCATCTGTTGGTTAGGAGATGCAGCCCAGAAAATCAGAGGTGTTTGCAGGGCACGTATTTAACTCAGTTTTGTCTTTGTAAAGAGACTCTTGCTTGAGGAACCTGTCCTGCTCAGCCTCTGCATGGGTCAGCTAGGTCACAGCACTGGGAAAAACAGCTGGGTGACATTCTGGTAGTAGCTTCCTCTGTAAAGACCATAGTTTGTTTACCCACCTAATGCTGGAATATCATTTGACCATGCTTTGTTAATTAGTCCCTTTTGCATCTACAGGATTAAAATATTGTCAGAAAGACAGCAGCTTTTAAACCATACTCATAACAAGAAACACCACCATTGTCAAACTTCTTAATGTGGCTTTCTGTTCAATCTTTTAATTCCCAGTTTATCAGGGAATTCTTCTGCCAAACAAATGTTGGGGATCTGTCTGTGACAAATGGATGTTACCTCGTCACTAGGCTAGGCTGGAATCTTCAGAAGTCCCTGTAGTCCAGGCTGACCTGATAGCAAAGGGGCAGTTCCTTCCTGAGCTAAAAAAAATAAACCACCAAGATGCTGCAAGTCCAGCTCATCCCTCATATCACAGGGGGAGGAGGAAGGATATTTACTGTGGACAGAGAAGGAGATACACATGGGGAAAGTTGACTCATTCTTCCCGTGGGCTGTACATACTTTGTAGGTGTATGGAATACTTTCAGCCTAACTCAGAAACCTCAAAGCCAAATCTTAAAGATCACATATATGAAGCAAAGAATTATCTCCTTAGATGACTCTCTTTCTTTTCGATGCTCGGTGGCAGGGAAGACAAGGAAAATGGAAATCATACACAGACCTGGCACACATAAGTTCCTGTGACTTTTTTTATGTACCTAAAAGTTTATATCCCTAAGGTTTCATCACTTTTTCCCCTTGGGATGCCATCATTGGTGACAGGAAAAGCATCAACATTTCCAGCTCTGCACCAGGCTATGCCTGTGCATAAGCAGCAACACCTGCCTGTTCAAAGAGCATTTTCCTATCCCTTAGACTGCTCAAGTGATGTTCGTAGCGTGCCTACCATGGACTGGAAACCTTTAACTCAGGGGATCACCAGAGACCACAGAGCAGCCTGAGTCTTGTTTGTCTCAGTGGGAACTTCCTGAGACTTGGGTTCAGAGGAACACATTTGCAATTTTGGAGTAGGCATAACCTTTCTTACATGTTGAAAAAAAAAACAAACCTTTTGAAAATTCCTCCTTCCCACCATTATAAAATCTGACAAGTGTGGAGAAGAGGGATTCCTCCAAAGACAAACGAGAGAAATTGGCAGAAGGCAAAATATCACACAGGGTAACTAGTTATTTAAAAGAGGCATGAAGATACAGTTGTCTGGATAAAGTAACTAAAGAAACCATGAACCTTATTATCAAATGGTATCTAAGTTGATTTAATGTATATTTTCAAAAATTATGTGCCACCCTCTCAGCTCAGGAACATTTTGTGGTTACAGTAGGAAGTTGCAAAGGTGAACATGGTACAAAAATGACTATGTGGTGTTGAAACAATGCTTAAAGGTTTGGGTTTTGGCTTTGGGTTTTTTCTATCAATGCATTAAGTCTGCAGGGCATTTCAGTACAGTGAAGGGTAACCTATAGACTATCTTGTGTCCTTGCAAATAATTACATTTTCTCTGGGTGTAAACAGCATATTTTGCAGCAACACATGCTGTAAAAGCAATCCAATAGCATGATGGAGTGTAGGAATTTATGTGTCAAGGTGCTGGCACTGGGGCTGCAGGGGTGGGCTCTGTGAGGAGGAGTGGAGCTGCCCCATGCCAAACACAGACAGTTCCAATGGGATCACTGCAGGGCACAGCTCAGCCCAGCAGTCAGGACAGTGGTGTCACAGGGTGCGTGCATTAAAGGGAAAACCACTGCCCAGCAAGTGAGGAGCTTGGGAACTGCCATTTCCCATCCTCCCTGAACCACTTGGCGTTGGGGGGTGAGTCAGGAGTGAGGGAGTGAAGCTGAGGAGAGGAGGTGATTTAATTTTTGTCTTTGTTTCCCACTATCCAAACCTATTTGATACTTCCCAGTTCCTATTTTGTTTCACCTGGTGACCTCACATGACACTCAAGTGGTCTTACAGACAGACAAGTGAGAGTTGAAAACCAGTCCCCCTCTGATTATCACAGATCATTCTGCTCCCCTGGAACTTAGAAGGTGTTTCTTCCATCACAGGTAGAAGAACTCAATTATTGTTGGCCTGGTCCAAACCCAGGACACAATAAAAATCCATTTTGATGAACTGCTTGCTGTGAAGCAGAAGGAATAATGATTTAGTGAAAGGAAACACTACACAGCTGCTTAAGTTTCCACCAGGCTGCTGCCATAAACCAGATGAAAAATGGATGTTACTTAAAAGCAAACTGAAAAATCAGTGCCGCTAAACCCTGATACTTACTTTTGAATTTAAAATGAGAACTTTACACATACAAAAGAAATGAAAAACATGACTAGGCCATTTACCACTGCTAGACTTTAATTAGTGGAACTAGAGAGACAGACTTGGTCTTGTAACCTTGTTAATACTGATGACAAGATTTCAATACTTTAGATGAGAGGGATTTGGTGGATACTTATGGTGGTGGAAATCACAATTTTTATGTCCATGAAAAAACAAACTCAGAAGAAGACAAAACTTAACTGGCTGAGATGGAACTGTCCAGTCAAACAGGATTAAAAAATGCATATATAAGTGCACATATGTCTTAGAATCTTAAAAATAATTTCTGGACCAGCTGTTATCCTCTGACCACTCCACTGGGTCCCTCAAAGAAGCAAATGATGACTCTGAAGTTATTCTAAAAACTGACCTGGGCAAGGACTATTGAGCTGCCCCTTTGAACTGCACTTAGCTCAGCAAAATGATCAAAATGCACACATGAACTTACACAGATGGGGAGTTTTCCTATGTTGCAACTACAAGAACTGTAAGGAATAACAGTAACAGCATAAATACAGTCAATAGTCAGCAAAGTTGTCTAAAACCATGGATATTCATGGCCCTTTAGATCAAATATCACTTCTGCCAAAAATTATTTAGTAGAAAATCTGCTTTCTAAACATGTCCAGTGTAAAATTTTAAAATTCTTCTCAGCAGTTCAGTTTTAAACTGTTTCAGAAGCTTTTGAATTTTCTTTGGTATTTTGGCAGAAACTGCATCTTTTTGGAGGCAGTGTGAGAAAGAACAGTAAGCAAAGGCACTTTTGTCTGAAACAGGTAACCCCTGCCTTCCACAGGCTTTTTATTCTTCAGAATATAAGTACACTCATGGATATATTCAAATGACTGTGCAAGAAAAAAACAACATTTTAATTGAATATATATTGCATACATGAACACACAGAGGATTTTTAGTTGTATCCAGATATGAGAAGAAATCATACAGAAGATTGGAATCAATTTTCTGTGTGTTTTAGGTTCTTCTCTGTTCTAGAGTGGCACCAACTGAAAATTACCACTATACTAAGACTCAACAGTGGCATGTAGTCGATGTGATACCTGCCTCCATCCATTTCACTGTAAATGCCTACATCAGTGTGTGCTGAGTTTTGAAGCACTCAGTGCCTGGACAGGTACATCCAGGTTACAGTGGTAAGGATACCTTATTCTAGAGGTAAACTTTCTTACCAGCCAGCTTTTAAGGCATGTTGGCTGCCTGTAAATTTATAAAGTTGCTAGCTTTTCTGATTTTTCCTGTGGATAAACAGAGAGCTTCAGTCTTCAGGTGCTGTCAATCTGACATCATTTACAAGCACTAAAGGTAAATTTTGACTTACCTTTGATAATTTAGTTTCTATGACTCTTTCCATATTATTCCAGACAATAGGGCTATGCTTTCCACAAGAAGAAGAGTATATACAGAGACCCAATCAGATTTTGTCATCCCTAAGGCAGGGGATTGATGACCAAGATATCAGAAGGAGAGTCTTTCAACAGCAGTAGTATCTGAACGATGTATAAGGAAACAACTGGAACAAATAATTTTTAGGAAAAAAAAAAGTAAGGTACTAATAAACATCATCATCTGACCTCTCACAATAGTGTAATAAGAAATATGCTCACAAATTAAGGTGTTTCTAAAAGAGTGGGGTGTCCAGAATAATGTGGAAGGAATCAAAGAATCACACACAACAGATCAGATAGGGCAGTACTTAACTACTCTTAATTCCTTTCCACATTACTCCAGACAATAGAGATGTTTAAAGCAGGTGTACAGAGAAGATGAGTAGATTAAAAAAAAAGGAAAAAAAAAGGGGGGGGTGAGGGGAAGGGGAAATTCAGCTTCAGCACAGAAGATTGTCTGAAGAAAGTGTGTTTAAAAGATGCATCTGCAGATAACTGGACAACTGGATATGAGTGTCCAGAAAACAAACAAAGCAAAGTTCACATGTTAATGAGACAAATTATAATTAATTCAATGGCCTTTTTCTGCCATAAAACTATGAGGGAGGAAGTAAATGAAGTAAACCTAAATGATTTCTCAACACATTAGCCTTCTGTAAACACTCTCAAATCAGCCCAGATGTGAAGTGGAATTTCTGTGATAAAGTAAACCACAGTTGTATCTTTTAAATAAAACAAAGTCTCTTGAAGGCAAAGCTGTGAAGGGACACACATTCTTTTATTTTTCAGGAAAAAAGTGGAACTGAAAACACTACCCTGTAAGAGAAAGAAGAATACTAGTGTCTTATTTAAAGGGAAATCTATGGCAATGCCTTCCTTTGCTGATTTTGTAGTAAGTCTAAAAACAGAGCTTGCAAAGAACCAAGAAGCACTTGGTATTTATGTGCTGTACTTCTACTAAGAACATGTAAGATGTTCTCCAGTAAGATGATACTTTACATTAGGATACTACAGGATTTTGAGGCAGCCTAAGGCATCTAACTAATAATACATGAAAATTAATACTGGACTGGATTGGGATTATGGTATCTGTGACATTTTGCTGCTGAAGGTAAAATGTGAAAGGCTGTTAACTATCCATAGATAAAGAACCTCATCCTGCTTAGGTCTATAGTTATCTTCTTCTGCACTAGTTGAAACCAGGAGAAATTAAGCAGTTAAGTGAAGGAAATACCAGTTGTCAACTTAATGGTTTTTTTGTTCCTTCAGGCTTTTATACCATATACTAGCTAAAATCCCCAAGATTTATCATCTAAGATATTTGATATCAGATAAATCTGATATCAATGACAATTCATACTATGCTCTGCAAGAAAAACTCTCCAAGGAACGAGACAGAGGTCATGATGTGAGATTAGTTGATTAAATCACTGACTTCCCAGAGGTTCCACTACTCCAGCTGCATCATAACAATGCAACACAGACTGTGTACTGTCTATGTGCTGTTCCATAAAGGAATTCACTTATAAATTATGATGATCTCTAACTCCTGTGTATACTGCTAGAATTCCTTTAAAAAGTACTTATTTCAAGGCTTCAAGTAAAGCCCTTAGCACAATTTTCCACTTCTGGTCATAAGAACTGAAGCAAGAAGAGATTGGTAGCTCATGAAACCTGTTCCCTGCAGCTCAGATGACAACACATGATTCTAAGCCATTTATTGCAGCTTATGGGCAAATGGAGTGGAACAGAGTATTTCCTTTCATTTTCCCCTCTGGCCTTACGAAGAAATGAGTTATGGCTACATCCTTTTTTCGGGTACTTTATTTTACTTACATAAAGTAAATAATAATTAATAATTAAACTTTCTTAAAAATAATCTCAACTGAGTTGTTAGTTGATAAAATACAACCACTCCTAAAATGTCCTCCTCACAGATTTTCATCAATGACATCTAGTATGATGTCACAGCTTGCTGTCATGAGCTCTCTTACACTTCTGCTAGACAGCCATCTACCTGCGTGAAAGAACCCTGCAGTTAAAATCCTTCTAAACTTCACAAGTCTGTCTTTGGACTTGTATCAAAAGATTTTAATACCTGGGGTTTAATGTAACTTCAACAAAAAAAAATCCTTCCCCAGCAATTTATGCACACTCTGACATAGATGTCTTTCTCAAGTAAAAAAATGTTACAGTTCCAAACAAAGCAAAAGCTGTAAGCTTGAAGGCTGGCTTCAAACACACTGAGGGAGAAAATTCCCTTTAGTTTGTTTTCAGGGAGCTACACAGAATCTGGGATTGCCAGGCACAGGTGTGCCAAGGTGCACAAAAGTAGGAAAAACAGCACAAACAAAGCACAGAGGATTTCAGGTCAAAAATTATCTGAATGCCATGACAGATTTTACTTAACAGAGAATTTCTTTTTTGATGTACTGGCCACCAAATGCAGGCATTGCCATGCTAAAAGTGAAATCATTCCATACTAAAAGGGAAATAAATGGCTATTCAAGAGGAATCAATGTTTTTCACTAAAAATTAGAAAAGCAATGTGAAAGTGAACATGTTGTTTAAGATACTATGCAGACTTCTCTATTTGGAGAATTTCTACTTTATGAGACAACTGAGAAATAAGAAGTGCCTGCAAATTATTGTTACTATTATGACAAAACGTAGCCATAGGGTATATGAATAACACTCTAAACATATAAACACTGATTTATAAGAAATTTATAGCCCAGTTCAAACAGCCAGTATTGACAGCCTTCATGTAACACATATGGGTTGTATTGTAAAACTCAGTACCTAAGAACTTGCCAGTTCTGTGCAGGGAAACTGTCTAGGAATTTGTCTTTAGGTAGGATTCTGGCAGGGAAAAGAACTGCCAGATAACAGAGGCAGTTTATGCTTTAAAGACTGGAATGGAAAATGAAAGAGAAGAGTCTGTTAAGAAGACTTTCCACAGTATATAAATGAAGGGGAAATACTCTGGGTATCCCTGAAAATGAGTGGAATCTGAAGCTGAAAGTAGCAAGTGCCAATGAAAAGGCTGCAAATTGAAAATCACAATTGAGAAAAAGGAAAACAAAAAAGTGTGTGAAGGCAGATCAATATGGCAGAAGCCGAGGTGGAAGAAGCAAAAGATACTGATAAATATCACAGTGGTGAGGTTTGAGATCTTCTTTAAGAGCTGCACATAGAACCCACAGCACTGATCACTGCATCGAACAGCAGTTCCAGAGTTGCTGGGTTCCAGAGTGGGATCACAGCACTGGGAACAGTAACACAAAAGGAAGGCCATGGCAAACTTCGGGGAAAATGCAGTAATTTTTTTTTTTCAAAGCTGAACTTGAATATTTGTTGATAGACAATTGGTAGTCTGAAATGACATTGCATCTGATGACCTTCAAAAGAGTGGCTGAAACAGAAAAAGTGAGTGAAGTTGCTCAGCTGAACATAAAGAAGAAAAATAAGATAATGATAAACAAAAGTACAGAAACTACCACTAAGAAGAGCAGTGGCTGAGGTACAGATAATTTGAGAAACACAAGAAAAGTAAAGAAAGGAATGACCTTTTTATTACACCTTAACTGAATGGGTATTTTCTTGGAAAAGATGTCCCTAGTTAATAAGATACTTGGGTATTTCCAGGGTATCAGCAACATCTGGAAGGGAATGGAAGCTTTGATATGTTTATAATTGATTTAGTTTTTATTTTTAAAAAAGTACGAAAGTCAAATTGACATAGAACTTTAAGTGATTAAATTAGGAACTCTGAGTTTTTGAAGAAGCATGGTTCTGAAGGAAGTTATTAATTTTGAAGGAAAAATATTAAAACTAACAAAATGTTTTGTTGTGGTCTCCTACTCTGAAACGAAAGCATCAGAAAATTGATTGGGTCTTCATCTGTGCAGGCTGATTAAAGCATAACCCTATTGTCTGGAACAATATGGAAGGCAGCTAGAGGAAATAAAATCCACAGAAAACAAAACACAGTCAAAAATATACATACGTATCAAGATATCGATGTCTTATGCAATAATTACAATGAAATTTTAAAACACAGAAAAGAATCACTTATGAAAACTAGTAAGATTTTGCTATTAAACAGCACAGCATTCTGACAGGAATTGCTTATTGAACAGAGGAACACTGATGATGCTGTGCACTAAGTCCTTACTCAATTTCTTCAATGACTACTTTTTTATTTCCTTTGCTTTACCAACCATGGAAGAATTAAGTCAAAGCTTGTATTAAAGTGGAAAATTCTTTGGGTTTTTTCAGTTTTATTTTGATCAAACCAGCATGAACTCCTGCTGAGTAACATTTACAGGGCTTTAGTACTCAATGTGTGAATGCATGTTACATTCCACTACCAATTTAGCTTGGCTGTTGCATTTACCACGTTAACAAAGTCTTTAGTGAAAGATTATTTTTGAGCTCTTGTTTTGCAGGCCAGGCTGTGTCAGAAGAACAGAACTCTGCAGTACAACATGCACAATACTAAATAACTAGAAAGGAAAATTTCTTACCTCCAGCAACTAGCCCAGACTCTCCTAACTGAATTGCTACCCCAAAGCCACCAAGCTTTACTGGGGCTGAATTCTCTTTTGAGGCAAGCAGTACACAGTGTGGCTGAAAAGACAAAAGTCCAGACAAATTATTACATTGTTTGAGAAATACAATCTGTATTTTAGAACTTAATTTCATTAATCTGTGAGCAGAAGTTAGATTTTGTTTTTATAAAAAATTTTCTTAATTTTAGTTAAGAAATTATTTTCTGGCATGTACTCCTCTTTCTACATTGGCTTCCCTTCTATTGCCCCAGGCACAGCAAAATCCTTTCAGAACTTATCAGAACGAGCAAGGAACACAAAGTGAAATCATGATAAAATGGAGATAAAAAACTCATGTCTGTAATTTCTTATCTGGTATTACTTTTCCTTTTTGTCTTTCATCCTATTAACCCTTACACTGTTTCAATTTCTCAGCTGAAATATCCTGTCTATGATATGTTTTGGGGTGTCTTACCCTTCCCACAGAGAACATAAAACACTGTTTTGAGTCTTAATCACAGAATTCACTCAGCACTTCTTAAGAGCAGGAGAGAAATGGAACACCCATGGGATATTCCAGTGAGGGATATTCTTTAGGTGTCTAAACTGGATTCCAGCCATAGCCATCTCTACCTTTGATTTTCCACAAATAAGAGTGAGGTGTAACATATAAAAATGAAATAGTATTATACAACAATTCAGATGGGTACTGACTGCTATAGGAGGAAGCAACATACAGACAAAATCTATTAGAACACAATTTGGTATTAAATACACATATCTAAAAAATTGCATTTAATTTAGAACTTCCTGCATTTACTCAAAGTCTCTCTTTTCAATACCATATTATTTAAAATTAAGAACCTCAAATTTGTATACTACTTCCTGAGAATACATTACTGCTTAAATTGCAAAACTAAGAATTCAAAAGAGGGCACAGGAGCTACCAGAAGTTCAATCTGACTATCTGTAAAGTTACCATCTCAAACCATCCATGACTTTTTGTAAAAGTTTAAATTATATGAGAAAAAAGACCTTCAAGACAATGTTCTTAAGATCTTCATTAAATTTAGGCTTTGTCATATCAGGTCCAGAACCCAGTTTTAAATTTCCACTTTATAATGGTAATTTTCAATTCCTTAGGCTTCAATTGAAAGAGTATTACCAGGTGATATTATTGCTGCATATTGTATTTCACTTCTGCCTTAGCAAAATGGTTAAGCTGCATACTTCAGGCACTTTCACATCCTCTCATCATGGTCATTTTGAGTGAGAAAAAACAATTCTAATCCCAGGCAAGGAGAAAGATAGATGGGAGAATCTATATAAACATTAACAAAATGTACCATTCCACAATGGTGCCGATTTATCTTTATCCTACACTGGAAAAAGTGGCACTATTTCCATGAAGTATTAAAGAGATGACAGACTGTACCAACATCATCATCATCATCACCCAAAAAGCCACTGGCACTGCTCACCAGAAACAAAGTCTGAGAAAAAAAAAATTTCTAATCTCCAGTTCAGAGCAAAACTGAGAAAAATTTATTACAGAACCTTTCCCAGCATGGCCCAAATAAACTGGGTATGGCCAATTAAAATGCCTGTAAAAAACCAAAGAGAACCAGTTGCAACACCAGTTAAGACTTCCCCTTGGTGCCAATTGTAGGAGTCAGCTGGAGCTCACCACTCTCAGAGAGAAGCTGCTGTAGCTTTCTAATAAGAGGACCTGCCCATTTCTCCTCCCTGCCTTCACCAGCGGTTTTGAGAACCAGAACTTGCTGACACATAAATGGTAAGTGACTTCTTTTATACTTAAAAGTAAAATACATTGCTACTAACATTTCTCTTAAGTGCAGAGCTATTACTGACCTCCAAATCCTTTTGTAAGCACACCCAGGTTTAAGCACGTCTACTTGCTTGGAGGTGACACAACTTTTGACAGTGAAAACTTTTGTTTCCCATCCATTTGCAGCATAACCCAAGTTTCTCTCTCACTGATCTAGACTTGTCACTGCTTATACAAGTCCCCATATCAAACATTTTCATGGAAAAGCAACTTAAACAGGAAATCATAGCAGTAGATGGGTTTCAAGATGTATTTGAAGGCATCACAGTTTGAAATCAACATCTTGAAATTACTTGCCCTGACAATGTGGCAAGTATGGAACAGCTGTTTTTGAAACTGCTAACATACCACACCACCTTAATGCAATTGTGGGGTCAGATAACACGGGATGTTAAAAATTTTAGACTCTCTTCTCAAGGATTCAGATTCTGTAAGTACTCTTCTTAAGAGTAAGGTCTGTAATTCTCTAAGGTCTCCTTAAGCATTTTACCCAAAGTGTTGTCATTTTCACTGCTGTGGCTGCATCACAGAACTAAATGTAAATTTGCATTTTGTAAGACCTAGCATGCAAATTGCATGGCCTAGACACAGACCTAGGATAAAAGCTATTTTAAGATTACATATACAGCAGAGTTTTTTGGTGGTGTTGTTTGGTTTTTTTTGGTGGTTTTGTTTTTTTTTCCGTAGCAGCTGTCAGATAACTAAGTTCAGAGTGCCAAAACCACTTCTGAAAATTTTGTGAGACTACAGGAAAAAAACCTCTTTCCTCTGTAAAATAAAATATTCTAAATAAACAAACTTTTTTATGGCATTTACTGTTGCTATGACAAGTTGAAAACTAAAGCTTTATCATTACTTATCAGTGATAACCATGTCTTAGAACGCCTTCATGTGACTGCTCTCCAAACCACACACTTTTTTGATTTTTCTTCCTTGGTCAAGGCTGACTTTTGTCTTTCTCATTGTAACTTCCTGGTCAGCAATAAGCTTAGTGAAATTAAAAACTACCCAATGAAAGCAAAGAAAACCATGAAAACAAGGAAGGTTTGAAAACAACTTGTTACTGCATAAATGAGATTTCCAGCTAATAGTAGTTTATTTGTATAACACAGGTTTGCAAATAGTCAAGAAAAGGAAAAACCACTTAAATTATGAGGATGTAGAGATTATTAGAGACAAGCTACTGCAATAATACTGTCTCACACAGTTATAACACAGCACTAAGCCAAATAAATACTAATTGACGAATGCTTTTTTAATTGAACACCAGTGCGTTGCATGTGAGAGATCTGAATTATTTAAATTAACACAGATGACTTTAGACTTTTTTAATATACATCTATGTACTTTGTATCAAAACTGAGAATACTTAGATATGCTTATGTGTCCCTGCACCTTAGTTAAAAATTTTTCTGCGCTAGAAATGCTGGTATTAAGAAGTGAACTTAAGAAAATTGTTCTTATAGATAAAAAAATTCCTTTAGTTTGCAGGAAATTGTAATAGTTGACTTTTCAAACAACACAAGACAGCAACAATGTTGTAATTACAGAAATAGTTATCCGTGAGTACTCTATCTGTTCTTTCTTGCCTGCAGATCATCTAGGCTTACATTATTTTATATCTGGCTGAAACTCCTTCTATTCAGCTATGTGCATTTATTCCTTTAAGCTACTGCCTTTTATGTTTGTATGACATTAGACTGTAGGCAATCAAGCAAACAGACACATGAATGGAGATTTAATTCTTAAACTCTCTGTTTCTTTGCAGAACAGCTAAAAACCCTTTGCAAATTATGGCTGCAACTTCAGCTGATTTACCAACCATTGGTCCACACAAGGAAGAATTTTGGAGTAACCAAACCAACCTGACCACAAATGTCTCAGAAAGTCACAATGATGCCAGCTGTTCCTTGGATGACAACAACTCACTGTCACTTGCTTTAATAGTTTTTTACTCCATTATTTTTGTTGTTGGATTGGTTGGAAATATTATAGCCCTGTTTGCTTTCCTGTGCATTCATCAGAAAAGGAATTCTATCCAAGTTTACTTGCTAAACGTAGCTGTTGCAGACCTTCTGCTGATCTTCTGTCTCCCCTTCCGGATACTCTATCATGCCACCAACCGCTGGATGTTTGGGCGGATTTTTTGCAAGGTTGTGGGAACTCTGTTTTACATGAACATGTACATTAGCATAGTATTGTTAGGACTAATTAGTCTGGATCGTTATATAAAAATAAATAAGTCTGTGAAGCGTCCAAAGATGTTAACCACTACCCGGAGTGTGCAGATTTGTTGCACGGTGTGGGCAATTGCACTGACAGGATTTATAGTGGTGGTTGCACCATCTTTCTTTAAAACTGAGGACAGCAACTCCACTAAGTGCTTTCACTACCGAAGCAAACAGAATGCAGAGAAGACAGAAGCAATTCTAAATTATATTACTGTACTGATATTCTGGATAGTTTTTTTCCTTTTGATACTTTCCTATGTTAAAATTGCCAAGAATCTTCTGAAAATTTCAAGGAGAAGGGCAAATTTTCCCAATGCAGGAAAATACACCAAGACAGCAAGAAACTCCTTCATTGTTCTCATAATTTTCACCATCTGTTTTGTGCCTTATCACATGTTCCGGTTCATCTACATCACATCACAGTTACAAACCCCCTCCTGCCCCTGGATGAAGATCATTCACACGTGCAATGAGGTGATGCTCATATTTTCATCATTTAACAGCTGCCTAGACCCAGTCATGTATTTCCTAATGTCCAGAAGTGTCCGTAAGACTGTATTCCAACTGATTTGCAGGAAACTTCATGGAGAGTCCAGCCTAAACCTGGAGAGCACCTCAGACATAAAACTTGGCCAGTATGCTCAAGAACGATTATCCATCACCACTCCTCACTCCAGCTACTCAAGGAAGAAGTCTATGATTTGAATGTTCAAATGAGTCTCTGTCACTCCAGGTCATCAATTTTAGATCACAAAACCCTCTACTCTACAGCTACTAATTCTGCCTCTTTCCTCCTGTTAAGAAAAACGAGAAGTCTTACTTCTGTTTGTGAAATTGAGAAGTTACTTTTCAGAAGAATATTTTCGCTCTTGTTTATCCAAGAAAACAAATTAGGAAGTTCTCAGACATTTTGTGCTGGATTAAACTAGAACACTAACTGTTTAGGGAGATTTCCATGAAGGGGGTTGAACCTGTAAAATTATATTTGTATATACACATTAATATTAGTACCTTGTGTATGTAAATAAGAGATGAATTTTGCAAAAAGTAAATTCTGTCCTATTTGAAAGATCTAGACACCTTTACAGGTTTTATGTATGGTTTATGTAGGTTTTATGGTTTTCTCTGTTTTAATAGGTTTCCAAGAGAACAGCATTTTAACTACATTTATAAACGTATTTTTAAAGAAAATATTTGAGAATTTAGCAACATGTCTTAAAAATGAACTGAAGAATATAACAGCTCATAACAACTCAAAACAATTCAGGTTTAAGCACAGAAGGCACTTTTAGTTTTATTAAGCAGCAAAATTAAAATATTAAATCCTACTAAGACTCTTGTATTTCCAACATTTTAATGAGCGTTAAAGTCAAACACTTGAGGAAAAGCAAGCAACCGTTTCAGAAAACTTGAACTGAATGAAGGAGAGATGACATTTGGGTATTTCCTATGATTTCCTTCAATATGACAAATATGATGACTGCAGCTGCACAAAGCAGTTCAGCAAGGAACATGAACTCACAGAACGGAGCAAAATGATCAGCCAGGCTCAGACACTGACCTGCTCCTGGATTTCCAAAGCCACACATTCCAGCTGCATGCTTCCTCCTGGCAGGAGACTTCTCTTTCCATGTGATTAAAACAATCCTGATAATTGCTGATGCCACATGCAACATTTCACAGCTACAGGCAATATTCTCACATTAAAACTAAACAGCTTTCTGTATTTAGGCACAAACAAATTTCAAATGGTAACACTTCTCAAAAACCAGAGAGCTGAAGGTGGGGGATGTCTGGCACGAAGATGACTAAAGCAGCACAACCATGAACAACTTAAATGTCTGGCATAACAGACCAGAAAGTCAAAAGGAATAAGAGGCCAGACACTGAGCTCTGTAAAATAAGGATTTAAGATCTTGACACATACTAACAATACTGCTCAAGTAAGCAGGTGCAAATAAGTTGTTTTTAGTATAACTACCAGTAACTTCCCTAATGGATCATGTGACTTTAAATGCCAAATCTGTGCCAAAATGTGTGGATTTGAATGTGTGGATTTTTACTAACTCTATACAACATTCTGATTTTACAGAAGATACTCGTAATACTCTGATGGAACAAAGTAAACATAAGGCTTAGGCTGAATATAAACTTGGTTTAATTTTGATGCAATCTTACATCATTCAGATTTGATGGAAGTGGATATAAACATGTTAAACAAATTACAATCACTAGCCAGTCTAATTTTTTTTCCTAATAAAAAATTAGAGATTTTCTTAATCTTCAACAGAAAGATTCCCACAAATGTAATTTCATAAAGCCATGATGGTAACCGCCCTTTTTCTTTGACATTTCAGCATACAATGTAGGTGTTTGAACAGTTTCTGACAGATTCTCACAGCAATGGCATTTCATGATATTTTATCTATCATTTTGTCATCCTCTTATATTAATGCTACTCTTGGTTTTGTATTTGTACAGTGCAATTTTATTATGCAATACTGTAGTTCTACATAGTAACATCAAGTCTGGTACATCTAGTAGAGTTTATAAACCATAATTTCACAAGATAACATATATATCTCATCATTCTTTCTCTTCTATGTTTATTCTGTGAGCAGTTGGTTGATGATATTGAACAGCAGGTTGGGTTGAGGGTGTGGGCTGGGGAACTCAGGAATGGACAGACACGAACAATAGCAGCTTGAACAAAATATGAATCCTAAAACTCTTTTGAATGAAGTGTTAGATCAAAATTTTCATTTACAAGGTTTGTAATTCATGAACACAACAGTATTGCCAAAATAGATCTCTTCAGTGGATCAAGCAGTAGTACAGGCTTTCAAAACTGAAAATCCAAACTGAATTAAATTAATCAACTCTCCAGCTTGAAAATGAAAATCTGTCAGGGAACCGGTCTGTAAGAAAATCTCTAAGAACAGGCATGGCACAGAAGAGCGGAACAGCAATGACCACATGATCTTGACAAAGTGCAGCATTAAGGGAGCAGCAGTCAGAACAAAGAAACAACCACAGAAAGCAATCAGAAAATACTTTTAGATTTCTACAACTGCATAAATCAGTGTTTCAAGATGTTAAAGGCAGAGACATCAACTGGCTCAGAAAGGAATTTTAAACTAGACAGCACTGTAATGTAGGAAGGAATTACTACTGACCAAGAAACAACATCAGGTATCTTTATTCTTTTAAAAATATAATCCTTACATTTTTTTTTTTGCAATCAGTTTTCCCAAATTTGCGCGCAAAATGCCAGGCCTTACAAAAAAATATTACCGAAGAACAAACAGTCCTGAAGCATCTTGGGAGATCTGCTGAAAGTCACACTGTGACGTGTCAAATGATCATAGAATCAGTCACTCAAATAGTGTGTCTTACTTCTCCTCTTCCCAGTGCTTCCTAATTACCTGAGTCCTCAAGTGAATTTTAACATGAAGGTAATTCTATTAGTTTTGCTTTCTATATTTAAAGGCTAACTCAACACACATCCCCATTTAACTACACAAACCTCATTTTCCTCTTTACTCACATCTGTATCACATACTTGAATTTCAAGTGGTGTACCAAAAAGTACCAGTCTTGTGCTGGATTTGGCTGGGATAGACTTCTTGACAATATGGGCTGAGGTTTGGGCTTGTGATCAAAACAGTGCTGACAATCCAGGGATGCTTCAGCCATTGCTAAGCAGCACTTGCACAACAAGCAGGACTTCACTGTCTCTCAGAACACCCCACCAGTGAGAGGCTGGGAGTGCACAAGGACATGGGAGGGGACACAGCAAGGACAGCTGACCCCAGGGATATCCCAGAGAACATGGTGCCATGCATAGCAACAAAAGCCAAGAAAGAAGCTTGGCTGTGCTGCCATTTCTCAGGAACGTACTCAGCACTGGTCAGATGGGGCTGCTTTCAACACTAGGGTTTTTTTGTTTCTGCCTGTTTCTTTTTCTTTAAGCTTATTAAACTCTGTATCACAAACCATGAATTTCCACTTTTACCTTACCAATTCTACATCCCAGCCCACTGCAGAGGAAGTAAGTGAATGAGTGGGATTTAGGTGTTTTCTGGGATAAAACCACAACCACCTATTCTGGCATCCAGATACCAGCAGATTTGATCAGAGTGTGTCAGACAAAGCAGGAGGGAAGACCAGAAGGGGAGGCCTGTTCTGCAGCACAGCAGCCACAAGAACAAGAGAGGGAAGAGGCAAAAATCATAAACAAGTTTTCTCACTTTTACCCTTCTGATTCTCCTCCCCATCCCAGTGAGGGGGAGTAGGTGAGTGGTTGTGAGGGCTCATTTGCCTACCAGAGTTAAACCACAACATCAACTTTAATTTTTGCACTGAAACTAAATGTAATTATGGTTTTAACTTGCAAACTGGTGTTTCTGAGGGCAGACAAACAGCAATTATTTTGATAACACAACATTGAAATATTTAATGGAATCACTTCCCTTATAACACTAGTCAACGAAACCATAAAAGACGAGTGCAACTTGTGTCACTGAAAACCAAGTGAGAATCACGTTATTCCAGAAGTGGGAAGTTCACATATGGAAGCTTTAGTTTGATGCTCTGACAGCACATACAAGGCTCTGAGAGACAGTGTCAAAGCCTTCCTGAAGTCAAGGAATTTCACCACTGGGAATTTCCTGGGTTTTGTGTTTTTAGGGCGAGAAAACAAGTTGTCTGCACATGATGACGAAATGCAACATATGCTGCCTATTGGCAATATAAAATCTAGTACATCTATAAATGAAGAGTGAACGTGGTTTGAGAATAGAGAAAATATAAATCATTGAGGTGAATGATGCATCTAAAAATTATGGAGAAATTAAGGGTGAATAGCATAAAAAATGCATGTGTTCCATTTGAGTATCTTCAAGTACGTTTTAGATAATACACACCCTTTGTAAGTTAGGTGAATGGAAATAGATCACTAAAAGAATGAGGAAGGTGCTTGCTACAGATTAGAATCAACTGTAATTGTATTCCTGGGACAGGTAGCATTTTAAAAAAAAAACCTTATACCTCATTACTTTGCTACTGCTGTCAGTAATCCATACCAAAATAAAGTTCGATAGACTGTAATTCACTGCAACAATCTATTATCACACAACAGTTCAAAAAAAGATGTAGCACTTATCTCTTACAGCGTGAGCTATTTTCATTAAATGATAAATGCTACAGGCAACAGTCAATAATCAACCAAATAATAATAGTAATTTAAGAAAAAAACTTGCTAACTGAAGTTGTTCACACCACTCTCAGCAACTCTTCAGGATATGCATTCTCTCATCTAAACCTCAGTGGAATACTACAGAAACAAGGACTTCTAACACTACTTAAGAAACTATTAAACATGTAATAAGTACAAGACTGTCTGTTAGAATAATTTTTAATGTAACTACACATTCAAAAGTGGAAAACAAGGTATAATTAAATCTAACAAGAACTGGAGTACATGCAAACTAATTACAGCTTTACAACTGAGTAACTAATACTCCACAGCAAATAAATGTAATTGTAAATTAGTTCAGCTATAAATTTGGAATAAAAATCAGCTTACATGTCCATTATTTTAGTAAAAAAAATTAGCGATGAGACTGAACAATGATAACAGATCATGAGTTGAATCCTCACAGTCCATGTTTAAACATAAAGCCAAACTAGCAAAACAAGAACCTCACCAAACTTCTGTTTTCATAAAGGAACTTATTTATAGGCATTGAAAAGCCTGATCTTACAACCACAGACGTATCGGAAAGCAGAAAACCCAGAAGTCTCAAGCTCTGCAGGGTTAAACAGAGTTTGATCTGTGATCATACCTATGCTGTGGAGGAAGGAAACTGTCCTGTACACATCTCTGGACAATTTGTGTAATGCACTGTACTTCTTGGACAGTGAGTCCATTTTCCCTGCCAGAGTCCTTGGATGCATCAGCAGTAAATTGCTTCCACACAACCCATCACCTGACCAGACAGAAGAGATGTGCCCATCTGGTCACTCATGTGAGGACACACATGGACACAGCACTGCTGCACGCAGGCTTTGGGAACAGACAGCTTGGTGACAGCTTGTGGAGCTGAATAGCTGTTAAATATTGCTGAAAAAACAAAGTTTTCATGCATAAAATAGCAGCATGAAGGAAAGTGGGCAGTCCTAGAGAGAATCTCTCCACCCTCAAAAAAAGGGGAAAGCACTATATAAAGGATTGCAAGGTGTTCCTGTGCTGTTCCTAAGGACTGTTACAGCTGCTCTTCCATGCTGTCTCCATCTATTTTTCTTGGTCCCCTAATGGAGCTGTTACTGACTTAATTTCAAAGCCTTTTGTGTGCAGACATCATCTTTACTGAGCTTCAAGCGCCTACCTGCCTCCTGACATTGTAAAAGGAAAGTGTACTCTCTGAAAACCTACTTATGCCAGAGAGAAATTTTTAACTGTACTCTCCAGGTTCCAGCGCCATCATTGTCACTGCAGCTGTGGAGATAAAACAGATACCAGACAGAAGTATTTCCTCTCAGAAAAGGAAGGTGCCTGCAGCTTGTATAGGTAAGCTTAAAATTACTACTTCTTTATTTTGCCTCATGAAATTTGATCAATGATACAAACATTTTCATTAGACTTCTAAACTGCGTAAATTCAACAGTTTATGAATTTAACTCATTATAATAAAAGGATTTAATACATTTTGGTTCAACAATACATATGGAACTTAGTGTACACTAAAATGCAAGAGCTGTGGAAGTTAGTTTAATTTGCAAGTTTGTCAAACACTGCCTACAGTTTTTATACTTGGTGTCTGGGCTTTTTATCATTGCTACACCAAATCCTCTGTAGCATCTGGGTTCATTTGCTTACAGCTGTTTAAAAAAATTATTATCAGTCTCTAAGTCTGAAATCTGTTATTTGTTTTCCATATGATTTTATATGAAAAAAAGCTAACTAGGATACATTCCACTACAACATGTATGTGTATGTATGCATACAACAGAAAAAAACTCCACTACAGGGCTGTAAGCTGAAATGTCAGTTTTTGCACAGAGCTTTCATTTCTGATTTTCAGTTTGGAAACTGAGAAGATTGAAAAATGAACCTGGAAAAAATTAATACACTGCAGTTTTCAACAACCATTGTATATGCTAAAAAATACAGACTGAGTTGCTGAATGTACATCTGACATTAGAACTGTGAGAAAGTAACACCACATACAGACATGAGGACAGAGTAAATCTATATAGTGAGATTCTTGCAGCATACAGACTGATTTGTAGTTGAATGGAGGTACAGACACTCTTCTGCATTTCTGGAATTAAAGAAATTTTTTGCACTTCACTTCCTTATTTAATTTTAAATGGCCTGTAAGTGGTTCCCAAATTAGGTTACAGCGAAATAAACCAAGATCATAGATGTTATTGCCAGACCTTAGCTTGAACCTTCAGCTTCCTAATTTATTTTATTAGATTCTATGCACATAAAAGCTTTGGGGTTTAACTTTTCTTCATGAAATTTCAGTGGAAGAGAATGCCCAAACTGTATCCTCATGCAAACTTAAGGTAACAGCATCAAAGGAACACTGAAAAGTCGAGGAGACAAAGAGACAGCTGAGATAAGAGCCAAGAAGAGGTGTTAGATGCACATTACAGAAATATTAATACTTTATGTTTCAGCTCTCAAGAACTCAAGAAACATTGCCATAAATGAACAATTCATCGTGTCTTCAGCCATCGCCAGCTACCACTGTAGCTCTCCCCATCATCTACTCCTGCCTCCTTCCCGCTGGAATCTTTGGGAACATTCTGTCTGCCTGGATATTTGCACAGAAAGCACTCACCCGAAGGACACAGTACATTTACCTGGCCAACCTCGTGGCTGCAAATCTGCTGGTTTGCAGCACCATGCCCTTCCTGGCTGCCTACTTTGCGGACGGGCACCGCTGGCCCTACGGCTCGGTGGCGTGCAGGGTCACCCATCACCTGGGGACGCTGGTGATGCACATCAGCATGTACGTGACCATTGCCATCCTGTGCTTCACTGCCCTCAGCCAGTATGCCACGCTGAAGAGCAACAGTGGCACACAGCACTCCCCAGCTCTCCCAGGAAACCTCCATGGGCGCCTGCTGCACAGGTTCCGCCGGCCAAGGTTCGCTAAGTATTTGTGTGTTGTTATCTGGCTGATTGTGATCTGCATAACAGCCACAGCCATCACCTACAGCGTCCTGGAGAGGGCTCCAGGGGAGTTCCCCACCTGCTACAACATCAGGGTAGAAGCTGGTGGACGTCCTGCAATGATTGCAGGATCCTTTGCCACTGTGTGCTTTTTTCTGTCTTTTATGACTGTTTTGTGGTCTTACTATTCTCTTACCAGACATCTGAGCAGAATACAAAAAAACACCTGTATTGGAGAAAAACATCTAATTTACAGAACAGTGAAAAGAAACATTCTTGTCATCCAGATGATATTAACTGTCTGCTTTCTTCCATATCATATTTTTAGGCCAATTTTCTATATACTGCTTACATACAATGACTGTCCAAGGTTAAACTATATAGTGGAAATAAAAAATGTCCTTACTTGTCTTGCTGCTGCTAAAAGCAGTTTAGATCCAGTTATAACCCTTCTGTTAGATAAAACATTTAAGAAAAGTCTTTATGGCCTGTTTACAAAATCCACACCAGAACATCAAAAACAAACGTTATCAAAGTAATGATTACATTTTCACTTAAATGGGAAGGAACACAGAAGATTTTCATAGACTATAAACAATAATAAACTAATTTTAACTACCTTTAGCCAGGCTTTGATATAAAATGGTAACATTGTATTTTCTTTTCAAATCATCTTGCTCGCTACACCAACATTACCCATAATAAATTCAATGTGTATATCCAAATGAATCAAAGGCATTTGTACAGTGAACAGTGTAATACCCTTCATCCATGTAATACAAAACACATCGTACATATGATCTACAGACAGTTCCTTTTACCTGAAAAGTCAAGGAATAAGCCAAAAACTAGGCTGAAGTTGAGGACCCAGTTCTCTCTGGTTATCAGAGTTGTGGATACAGGCTTCCTTTACAAGAAGGCTGAACAAAGCACAGACATTTTCCTTGGGATGGCTGAACCACAGCTGTGCCACACATCCAATGGCCAAGTAACAGCAGCAAGACAGAACTGAGCAGCCAAAGTTTTCCAAAAGTCAAAGTGCTGCTGACAGGACTGGTTTTGGATCATCAGCTGCAAGTCTGGGAGGGCACAGCTGTTCATTACCAAAATGCTCTTCTAATTTGCACAGACAAACTCAAACCCCACCAATTCTGTCCTTCCTGAAGTACATTTCATAGGGAATGTAGCTGCAGTTAGCACAATGCCTGCCTGGGGTTGTTTCTCTTAACACAGTTTTTAGGGCAGCATAGGCTGAAGTCATTCCTTCTATACTTTTCTAGTCATAACCATTTGTTCCCCAGTGCTTATCAAAAAGGCAAGAAAATGAATGAAACTTTGGGAACTAATAATCAAATATAACTTTGTGACAGACTCTTAGCAAGATGTCACTCTAACACTTCCACACAGTATCAAAAAAGACACATGTCCGACATTTTTCTGCCCAAGATGATGTCCTTTAAAGTTCTTATATGCATCAAACTTTTTCTTGTTTAAAATAGTGGAAAAGCTTTTGTGAAGTATAGGCAATTTGAGAAACTACAAATTGAGTCCTGCATTGGTCTAGAATTTGACAGAGGAGTTCATGAAGGAAAAATTCCCCAAAACTTAAAGGCATGAGGGATGAGAGAGAGTTAGAAAAACACTACAGCAAAATACAGCTCATGTGGCAAACTTCTTGCATTGCATAGATATGATGGTGCCAAATCAGGTTAGGAGGTGATGTGTGAATTGTTTAATAAAAACAATAAAACAATTCACTTCTACTGCAGTGAACACAAAATCATAAGGCAAACAGGCATAGCAACTGGTTTGCAAAGCAGTTTAGAGACCACAAGTGTCTGTCAAATTTTGGTTAAGCCATTCAAATGTGCTGCATGGGAAGCCTGCTCACCCATCAGAAGATGTGAGCTTTTTGGCTGTCTGAGCAAATGACTGAAACGTATAAACTTAGAGACCAGAAAACTTGTAAATGTTCAACTCCAGGCAGCCCAAGCAGAATAAATACCCTTCTCAACAAAACTGCTTCTGAACATACAATAGGAAAAGGGCTGGGCAAAACAAGGGACCTTGAGACAGGAAGCAGAGGCACAGGAGTGAAAATAAACAGGGGGAGAAAAAAGCATTGCTGGAAGAAACACTGAGAAAAAATACTGAAAGTTTTGTTTCTGTAATCTCTTGTACACTGAAGGAGGAAGTGTTAGAAAAAAAATGTGGCCAGGTAGGACACTTCAACTGCAGCCCTGATAGTGGTTTTGCAGCCTTAATCACTCTGTAACAGCTGAATATGTAACAAAATCCTCACCAAGAAGTTGCTACTGGATCTCAAGGATCTAGTAAGTTCTAGAAAATACAGAAAAAACACCAATTATTACTGAATGTCCCCAGAAAGCATAAAAGAAGTTTCAAAGTGAAAGGAGTGGAAGGGTAGTAACATGCAACAGATTTCTTGTTTTGGGTATTCGAAGATTGAAATGGGAAGATGGTCTTAAAGAACAGATTCTATTCCAGTTATTTTTTGAATAGTCAATATACAGTTACATAAACACACACAAACACAAATATAGTACTTTTATCCATTTTTTAGATATGCCTAAAAGCAGAAGTGTAAGTGTGTTGAGCTCTAACAGCAAAATCTGAGCAGCTCAGGCAATAAAAGAAGTGGAAACTGAGTGCACTGTCAGAATTTGTATCACGGGTTATGTTCTGTATAGTGCAAAAATCATCATGCAAATTTACCCACAGATCAAGTCTCAAGTCACCTGGACCAACTCAGATGTGTGTATGACACAGTGTAGAACATAATGCTTGGACCTATTCTCTGCAAAAAAACCCTGGTTTGGACTCCCAGTCACAGAACTATTGAACAATCATGAATCTTAATGACAGAGAAGGCAGAATATGTGCATTTTTGCTTTAGCAGGTTTATCTACTTAGATGATCACATGTAGGAAACAAGCATTCATACCTGCAAAGACAAAGCCATAATGAAAATCTTGGATGTCTGCATTTTGCTGACAGGCTCACCCTGACCCCAGCAGCACACCAATTTTCTAATCAGTACCACATACAGATAGTCAAACTACATGGAAATCATAGAACAAAGGAGTACTTGGAATGAGTGAAGGATAAAACTCCAGCAACTAAAAAGCTCTTGATGTGATTACTCTTATATCAATTATATCAAAAGGTATTTTAATATTTATTTTATTTATATACAAGATTTTTGCAACTATGGAAAATTTTATATAACAGTAGAGGCTCACAAAAGATTGCTAAACCTTTTGATGTTTTACTGATAAAAACCATTTTGTGAAAGTTATTGCTAAAATAAGCCAGTGACAAATGGTACTCAAATTGCAGCAAGAGTTTTACAAGAAAAGCCAAGAATCTCATTTCAGACCCACATCCTTCCCCTTTCCCTTTTGCTGTTCTCTTACATAAAGACTTCTCTGTACACAAACTGCTCTGTAATAACATTTACTAATGGAAAAGACTCCCTTTCAATGCTGCTCCTTTCAGCAGCCATCTTCTGAGTATTCCTGACACAGCAAGGTTATGACAGAGTAAAAGGAATGGCTGAGTCCTCTATCAGTAGGTTGGCAGAACAGGAACAAATGTTGTGGCAAGGGAAAAAGTTCTTGACATTCACATTTCTGATGCACAGCTGTCTTGAGCTTTCTACCTTCTTCCATCTTCTGTTTTCCTTACTGTATGATCCAGCTTCAGGATCACACGTGAAGCAAATGTGCAATTGTCACTGATTATAAAGGCTTTAAGCAATGCTGCATGGGATCAGATGAGGTACACAGGCTCAAGAAATACCTGGCCTCACAGAGCAGTGAGAGCAAGCAAGACAAATACAGGTCATCTTGTGAAAGCTTTCATGTTTTGATTCTGTCATCAGAGGTTAATGTGGGGCACAGGGAATTTGTCCCAGGCTGGAGTCACTTGGAAAAGTCAGGTGAAGTTTCTGGCACCAGCCAACAACAAACTTTAATTTTGTCTATTCTAAATTGTCTAACTTGCTAATCAGCCATGAGCTATGGGAGCACAAAACCAGCTGGAAGACAGAAAACCTTAGACAGGCTACAGGGTGTTAATTTTCCTGTACAGCAGAAAACAACAAAGTATTTCACATTTCAAAATAACATTCACAGAAAGTCTAAAAGGGAGAAAATGTAGCCTGACTATATCAACCTTACAAATTTTATAAAAGCACTTTCACCCATTCAGGTAATTTCTAAAATGGTCATTTAGTCTACTTCCTTTCAAAACAATGTCTACAGTGACATCTAGAGCCTGGATACTGCAGTTAGTTTAACGTGTCCTACTCCCAAACCCTACAGCTCTGCACTGCTTTTGCCAAAACAAAATATTGTTTTACACTGCTTTAGACTGATATCTTTTTCCTAGAGGAAAAAAACAAACCAAAACAAAAACCTTAGACATTTTTTTCTTAACCCATGTAATTTGAACGGGTTCATTTCTAAGGATGGTATTAAAAACTCCCTGTGATTCTGACATTCTAAGAGACAGGATAAGCACTAAAATAAATTTCCACTTTACCCTCAGTGAAATGGGTGTCCCTCAGAGACCCTTGAAGCTAAAACTTGGTTTTTTTTCAAGAATATGGTCCAAGAAAAACAAGTAGAGGTTTCACAAAGACACAGCAACATAAAGATGAGGTTAATTTTTGAAATTAATGTAGTACCAAAACCAGTTAAAAGTACCTAGAATCATCAATACAGAACAAGATGAGACATTGTACCAGTAAGTAAAAGCCCATGAATCTGTTAAAAAACTGAAAAAGAAGGCATGTTACATAATAATCTTCTTGATTTTAAAAGGAAATGAGTAAGAGATTGGGAATGGTCTGCAATGTCTGGGTACAGAAGACCAAATGACTCCTTATAAAAATCACCAGTTCAATGTCTGTGCTCTCTCCCCCTCACAGGTCACCTGCAGGAGTCTGAAGCACAGTTAATCCTCTCTCAGTCTTCTCTATTCGCTAAAATCTGAGAGTCACTTCTCAAACTGCACTATCAGAATTTTCTTGAATTTTCCTCAATTCTTACAGCACTCAACTCACTTTGGATGAAACCAAACTCTTGGAGAAGTTGGAATAACTACTTTAGGCAATGCCATTAACAAAGAATGTGCACATTCAAATTGAAGAGAGTCAAGTGGGTTAAAACTCCCAGCTACTTACATTAAAGTACTTTGGGATGAACTAACTACATAAATATCCATAGAAACAGCACCAAGTTTACCAGGTCAAAACTAATATGTACATACACTGGTCTTAAACATGGCATTTTTCCTCTCAAACTTATTTATATTAAAGAAGTTTTCATAATAATAAAGATTTATTGGACTGTCTCCAGGAAGTAGATAATATTACTAATACTGTAGCATTTAAGTGTGTGCATCTCTATGGAATCTTAGTGTGAATACAGGCTGTCATTATGCTGTCAAATTGATGCCAATAAACTACCAATTCCAGTTTAATTTATGCAATTAATTTATATACACATTTTCCTAACAAGAAAAAAATGCAAGCAGATGAATATTCAAAAACTAGAAATTAAACTGACTTTCAAAGCAAGCTGTAATCAAATGCATGTGTAATTTGTGAATTCAGACCTCCTAAAGGTTCTATATTGATGGAATTAGGGTGGGCTTTAATCTTACATGACACAGTAACAGTAAAGACACATTCAACAAACAGATTCCTTTTCTACAGCTCCTCCTTTCTCTAAATTACAGAAATTGAAATTCAGTAGTTTGCATTACTGTGGTGAAGAAAAAAAAATAATTAAGCCCCCTTACCTTCACATCTCTGTGAATTATATTATTATCATGACAGTAACGTAGAGCTTCCAGTATCTGTCTCATGTAATGACTGAAAAAACAAACACATTATGCATGCCAAACCTGCAGGAAAAATTACTATACACAGGTAACAATTTACATATTAAGAGTCTAACTGTATAAAACTAATCAACCTATTTAACCTCAAATATACAGAGTTCTGTAGAATGGAGTTTAAGTTTATAATAGTGAATAATACAACCTAAAGTTTGAGAATTATTCTGAGGGAGGCTGAGGAAAATTAGAAAAGAAAAATCTGTTTTCCAGGTTTTTGTAAAGGTTTCAAATATTTAATAATTCTGTTTGATATGACAAGGAAGTCAGGGACCCTCCTTTTTTTTTGTAACAAAACACAAAGGAAAAAAAAAGAAAGAATGAGTATCAGCGCCTCATTCATCTGGCAAAGGACTGCACCAAGGTCTTGGCTTGCTTGGTGCAGACTGGAGAGCAGCTTCTTTCTCCACTGTGTCCCAAGGATGCCCTAACAGATCACTGACCACAGCATCCTGTGCTGCATCAGAGCATTTCTGTGGGCTAAGCAAGGCAATCCTTGTCCTCTGGAGGCTCCAGCTGGTCAAAGACAATGTGCTTTCCCACAGGAACATAACAATGCACTGAATCAAGCTGCTCAGGGAGGCTCTGGAATGTCCCTCCCTGGAGGTATTCTAGACCCCACTGGACAAAGCCTTCAGCAATACAATACAAATGCTGCGCTGACCCTGCCTTGAGCAGGAGGTTGAAACACAGACATTGATGTCTCCTCCAACCTGGTTTCTAAGATGCTAAAAAATCTACAGTGTTGAGAAAAGCAAACAAAGAATCCTGTGGGCTTTGAGCTCAACTATCAAGCCACTAGGAGAGTGGGTTTCATTACTCTTTTGCAATTTTATAGACTCTTTCATCTTACTTAATCTTCTAAGTAAAAAAGTGAAGTTACCATAAACACAGTGTTGAGTAAGAAAAAAAATAGCAAACCAACTCCATCTAGCAAGACCAGTAAAATTCTCACCCTGTCAGGCAAGTCACTTAATGTCATCATATGAGAGATCCATAAAGGCAAACACAGCCACTTAGGTCTTGGATGCAAAATACAGTTTTACTCAGTAATCTCATTCAAATCTGTAACTAGTAAATGGCAAAATGCTTCAAAATTCTACTTTGATCATGCTAATTATTGCAACAAGAGTATGGAAACAGAATTATTTGTAGTACACCAACTTTCAACTTTTAGCTAACAGATTGTACAACAATATATTCCAATATTTTCTATTTATCCTGAGGGATTAATTAAAATTATAATAAATACCTGGCTACAGCCTCACTGTAGACAAACCCAGCATCTGCTCTCTTCACAATTTCAAAACACAGGTCTGCTCCATCCATACTGCAGGTAAAAAGAGACAAAAATGCTTAAAACTGGTAACTACAATCAATTACATGAAAATGCTTTAAAAAAAATGTATTTATTCCCCTTACACAAATTTTACATAAAGTACTCTAGATGCAAGTACAGTGCATTACTCACTAAAACAGTATTTAATGGGTAATCTAACAGAAAATGGCTTGCCACAGGTTAACCATTTTACATCCCTCAAGTCATGTAACAGTTCTCTTAAAGCATTACCAATACCAAATGTTTATTTTATTGCTTAAACTGCTCATTCAACAAGGTGTGCAAGAGAAGACAATGCCCTGCAAAGAGGACACTGTAATTTAACAATTAGCCCCTGTTATTAGGTTGTGTTCTTGTAAGTATTACAAGTACAACTCTATACTAATGACTGTAGTAATAAAAAAATGTTACTCAATTTGAATTTTAAATGAAGACTTTAAAAAATACTCTAGAAATACAGTACATCTTGCCAGTTGGCATGCTCCTCTGGATAATTAAGCAGCCAAGAGGAGATTTTACAGCTCACAGACACCTGAGAACACTGACAGCCCACATACTGTATCACCAGCTCTGAAATTTGATACCTTTTTCCTCTTCTCCCTCATCTTTCCGATCATCTAACTTCCCACAATGAGCAGCATTATACTTTAGATGCAGAAATATTCATAGACCTGAGCTGGAAATTAGGCTGCCATTTCTCTAAAATGAAAGCAGCCTGGTGCTGCCCTCCTTTTCCCTCTCCTGAAAGGGACTTAAGGCAGATTGGTATCTAAAAATTTTCACAGCCTGATGGGGCAAGAAGAGAGTAACAAGAGTTAACAAGAACAATAAAAATCACATCACTCATGTTTAATGAGGCACTTTCAAAAATATTCAATGTAAAATGACATTTTCAGCCTTCACACCTTTTCTTTTTACTCTCCACAAAGAATCAAGGGGGAAAAATACCAAAAGGCAGAACTTCCAGGGCATCTGGACAGCCAACATTTCCAGGCCTGTTTCAGTAAGCTATTCAGAATATCAGCATCACTTCTGCTTTGTTACCTGCAATGCAAAATTCTGCACACAAGCCATGTGCAGAAGCTTTAATTCCCAAATAAATCCCAAGTCTCTCTCATGCAAAATACACTATCACATGGATAGAGCTCTGACAACTGTAAGAGGGACTGGTGACCAAAAGAAAAGCACGTTGAAATGTGCAAAGAACCCCATATTGCCAAACCACATTATGTTCTTCATTGTATCAATATATTCCTCTGCAGGTTTCTTTCCCAGCAGTTTTTCTGCCTTGCACAACTCCTGACACCAGGTCTGCATACAGGGCTAAATATCAGTCAGACAATATCACAGAGATCATACAGCAGCCATGGGGCAGGTTCCCCGAGAGCAGCATAAACCTGGAATTCATTGGCTCATTGGAAAAAGTCCCTCATGTCAACCTCCCAACACTTTCTCAAATGTAGAATATAGAAAATGTATTATCAGCTACCAAAAATAAGGAGATGTCATTCTCACGAAGCAGCAGAACCCTTTAGGAGATGAATTATCTGTACTTTATTACAAGGCAGTGAAATTAAAGATCCAGAGGCACTCAACTATTGATGCTAAAAGCAGCATCAATAGTTTCTGAGACATGGAGGGAGGAGTGTGATGTTTTAACATTAACTTTACTATTATACAAGGTGTTTATAACCAGCACGGTCTTCAACATGTATTTCTACCTCACACTTACAGATACCTGCTTTTCTCACTGAAATTTTGCACCAGTAAGTGCCAGCTTGAATTTCTGCCAAATATGTTTGAAAGTTTTACTCCATTAAGATGAATTCTGTTGGCCTCCCAAGCACAAATGAATCAGGTGTGTTTTAATCTCTGACTTCAACTATTTTTTCAAGACAAAACCTTTTGAGACTAGATTTTGACGTGTAAAGAGGGCTTGTATCATTCCATGTGATACAATATATTCAATACATGATACTGGATGGATTTTATCGAGAAATCATGAGATTTTTGTCTAGCTGAGGCTGAAAAAAAGCCAGAGTCAACCTCAGTTATAAGAAATCCCAGAAAATTCAGTGAACCAAAAGACTAAAAACTCAGCTATAGCTCAGCCACTTACAAGATGACTTTGCAGAAACTGAAAGCTTTGTATGAGATGTGAGAGCAATAAAGTTTTGGAATATTGATGGAACTGATGTTCAGGGAGTCTCAAGACTTTGCAACTATCAGCATAAGCACGTGAAAATCACCAAAAAAAGAGGAAGAAAGAAAAGTTAAAATCAACTGAAGTAAACATACAAATATATTCATGCTGAAGGTGTA
>VWYI01026745.1:77828-96301 GCA_013399455.1 Anthoscopus minutus
AATCAGAACACAGTTATAACCTGAGAGAATTCCCTGACACCAGCAGAGGGAGCTCATGGAAGGGACATGAACTGGCCGAGACCAATGCATTTTAAATACACACACACACAATATATATACACACACACAATATATATATATACACNTGGTTTCATACTGGGATATGATAGCTTTGAATTTGCAGACCTAATAGGATGTGGCCTGCAATTTAATTTACTGATGAAGAATGAGAAAGCTTTAGAAGCACTGCTTCATTTAGGGAACTGAATTATTACTTAATAAAAATAAGATAAAAAATTCAGAGCTGACATACTGCTTGTAACTGAGTTTACTGAGTTTTGTACCAGTATGTTCAAGGCTTGTGCATGATGGCATTTTCCCCTTCATCTGGACAGTTTTTATACACTTGTCCTCTTCACTTAGCTCAAATAAGCCAACTGCAATTCTGTTAAGTAATGCTATTATGAATTTGAGATTTTAAACATGAAGCATTTTTACATTAGCTACATTAAATGACAAAGCTGTATGTGTACAACTAGATTTATATATACATCCTAACTGGTAAATCTTAACAGATCAGTTCTTCTAATATCCCAAGATATAAATCTGTCTCAGAATGCACCAAGAAAAACCATATATAGTGGTGAGACAATATTCTGCAAATGACCAGATAGCAAAGTACACTGCTCCTATGTCTGAGCTCTTCAGCATGGAAATACTCTCAGTCCATATGTACTGAGGATAAGCTGCAAATAATGTACTTTTAAGTCTAAAATCTAGTTTTCAGAGCCTTCAAAATGAATATTTGCTTTCTTTTAGAAATATTGCAAGTAGCTCTTCTCAAAGTATTCTCATGGATAAAAATTAATGATCATTAGGAAAAAATGTAATAAGCAATAGAATATTGACACTTGTATGCCACAGAGAAAACAGAATTCTAAATAAAACCAGGGGGCTTATGGGGGACCTCATCAGTCTCTACAAATGCCTGAGGCAGGTGGCAGTCAGGTCAGGGTCGGTTTGTTCTCTCAGGTAACAAAAGCAATCAGAAATGGCAAAATGGTCTCAATTTGTGCTAGGGGAGGTTTACATTGGATAGTAGTAAAAATTTCTTCACTGAGAGGCTTGTCAAGCCTGAAAACAGGTTAATGGTGTAGCCACCATCCCTGGTGTTATTTAAAAGATGTGCAGATGTGGAGTTCAGGGATGTGGTTTAATGGTGGACTTGGCACTGCTGGGTTAATGGCTGGACTTGATGATCTTACAAGGTCTTTTCCAACCTAAATGACCCTATGATTCTATACAGCTGCCAGCAAATAACACCAAGAATGGGAAAGAAAATTGCAACTCTATTATAGAGAGTAGAACTGGCCTTTCTCAGATGTAAGGTGTCTCCAGAGCCTCCAAGGGATTATTTCCTTCAGAGAAGAGAGTCCCTACTGGGGAGGGCAGCTGGGATGTGTGTGAGGGAAATAATTTTGCACAGGTAGATCCTTTCTCATTTGTAATGCAGTAACACCTGGATACTTCTAAAACATTTTCACTTTAGCAATAAGACCTTCTGGAATGGAGTCTGCTTCTTACTCTACACATGCACTATTATGACCACCTTCTTCACTGCAATTTATTATAGCAGCACCATGCAGCCTTACTGGAAATCTGAGATACAGACCATTCCAGAGAGTGCTTGAGTTTGCATGCTTATTCATATAAGGGGTTAAAAACAGAGCAAATTTTTTGGTGTTAAACCTCACTGCTACTGTTCATCTTCATCAATTGAAGTTTGATTTTTAAAATGCTTCTTTCCACAAAAGCTTTCGAAATTGGGCACAAACTGTGCATTTTCCTGAGTGGTTCAACCAGTTATTACCAGGTACCTGCTAGATTTGCTTGTTTCATTTGTACTTTTCCCTTATCAGTAGGTTTGGCAAGATTCCTCGCAGCAGCTGCACACGCAGCCCAGAGCAAATGAAACAGGAGTGAACCAACATATCGTTTATGTGCAAGCCATGGCACAAAGGTTTGGCCATTCCATGCATTTCATGTGCTGGGCCTGCCTTAATATTTGTGTAAAACACCTGCCAGCCCACAAATCACTCATCACAGCTGGGTTTATGACTCCTCTGCAGATCTGTGTTGTCTTCCCCCTTTTTGGTCACTTCAGAGTAACTAGACCCTAATGAAATGTATTTCACTACTGTAGCCAGAAATTTGCTGCAAATCTGTTGAGCTGGTTGCAATAACAGCATAATGAACAGAAAGCAGTATGGGGGAAAAATGAATTACTTACATGTACAGAGATGCTTTTCTGCCATCTCCAAGTTTGGTCTCATGGTCACAGTTATAGAGTGTGCCCCTAAACTGCTCAGACTCAGACAATGCAGTCTCACTCCACACAAACATCAGTCTGCTGCTGAACCACATTACCAAAGCATCCCCTCCAGCACAACACAGCCTTTCCATTCCCTCCCTTTTTGAGCACAGGTGTGTTCCTCCTGCCTCATTTTCTATCACTGCTACAGAAGACTGATTGTTGTGTACAAAGGAGACAAGGACATACATATGATAAACAATCATCATCCCTCAAATAATTTAGCTTTTTAATTCCTTCTTTCATGTGGCCTGAAGTCAGGTGCAGTATTTGTGTAGTAATTCTAACTGTTCAGACTTGCTTTTTATATTTACAAACATAAATTATAATAGGGTTGTCATTAAAAAAGAATTACTGCTTTTGCTTGTATTTCTGAGCTATCAGCATGGTAAAAATAGAAGCAAACCCTTTTTTTTTCCATTTCCAAATCTTGTTAATTATCTGAGTATGACTACCCAAGGTGTATATAATTATTTCATAATAGGGTAATTAAAGTCCCTTGGTCCATGCTTCGGGACTTTCAAAATAAAAAGCAAAGTCAGTATTGAACCGAAGTGTACAGAAAGGAAAGTACAGAATAATTATTTCACAAAACTGTAAGTTTATAAACTCATCTAAAAATGTGGAAGACTTGCAAACAACAGTTTTCTGCTTTACCTAATGTTATTGCTGGGGCTTTTCCACTATCTCAATGTTAAAACATTTGAAAACATGTGGTATTTTATGTGGACATCTCAAATCCAATTCTTGGCTGTAGTGAGCAAGCCAGTTTACCTAACAAAGTGGTATGATGTAGTTACTCAACATCAGCAGCTCAAATCCATCAGAAAATATAATGCAGGGAGATCAGAGACATGTAAGAGGTACAAATACATATGTCCATACTGACTAGGAATGAATATATAGGGAGCATAAAAAGAAGAGCTGGTAGGCAGAGAGAAAGAAGATCAAATAAAGAACATGCACAAAAGACCATTTCCCATGTCTGGTTGTATTCTTCCCATTTAGATAAAACATAACTCAGGAAGAACTAATAATTTTCCCTTTAAGAAAGAATGTGGTAATTTTGGGGCTGCCCATCTTTATTTCTTGATGCTGAATAGTATTATCTGTCCATTGCTGAAAAGTCACGTTTTGTTCCCTGTTACAATTAAACTCTTACATTCACACTTCCAAAACAAATCTTTTTGACAAAAAAAGTCATATATTGTGAACAGGTACACTGATTTAGAAGAATACTTAAATACACCAGTAATTTAACTTTCTTACATAATAGAAAAGCAGTGCTAAAGAAGCAACAGTGTGGAAAAAAACCAAACAAAATTTCACAACTGGAACAAAATATCCCCCGTTTCCCAAAGATGATGTCTACCAGCAGATTTTCAACTTGTCCTCTTGCCCTGAAGCCATTAAAAATATTAAGCCTGTCTTTTAGAAAGCCCTGGTGCTCACCACTTAGACAGTGGGACCTTTTTGTTTTTTTTTAATTAGGGACAACTTGGATTTGCCAGAAATAAATATTTTCAAAGACCTCCAAGCTACAAAACCTACAGGTGTGAGCAGACATACTTTTAGAATTTTATTTAGCAAATGACAACACAGAAAGGTAGAATCAAGGAGAGACACTTACAACTCAAAGACCATATAAAGCATTCCATCTGAGCTGTATGTCTCCAATAATTCAACAATGTGAGGATGCTTCAGCATGTGACAAATACTGGCTTCTCTCTTCAGATCTGTGGAAGATAAGAAAGGTGCAGATTAGCAATATATTCAAGCTGTTTGGAACACAATGTTTGGAAAGATGTACTCATTTGAAATTTCTAATAAATTCATTAATCTTTATAAAGAACACTGACAAGATGGTATTTAATTATGCTTAATTCAAACATTCATATATCTCTCAAAACTCAACATATTCTTTAATTCACATATTAAGAGATCTGCTTGGTCATAGTCTGAAGAACTCTACAGAAGTAATAAACACCTTTAATGTACAGTTGCAGACTACACTGAGATTTTCATCCTAAATATTTAACAACACTGAAGAATTACTTCCAAATGCAGAAGACAGACTTTCACCACACTACAGAACTATTAATATCTGGAGGCCTCTACTCTAAATCCTCTGCTCAAAGCACGGTGAACTGGAGCAGATTGTGCAGGCCCACACCCAGCTGAGCTCTGAACATGTCCAAGTGTGGAAACTCTTTCTGCCCAGAAAACCTACACCAGTAGCTGATCATCCTCAGAAGTAAAGAATTATTTTTCTTATGTTTAAATTTCTTGCAGTTTACGTCTTTAATAGTATTTATTTTAAAGTCACATTATATGAAATGATGCTGGCATAAATTTTAATCAGCATACATTAGTTTGCATCTCTGCTCTAGAGAAGAGTGAATAAAGCAGGAAATGTTGCAACTAAAAGAAGAAACCACTCTATAATCTCTTGAAGCTTGACAAATTTTATTTTAAACAATACTCATACTTTTTCTGATCACAAATCAACCCTTCTGCAGATAAAGAAATGCGATAAAACAAACCACATTGAATTAATTTTCTTTCTTCTTTGTTGGAACTATTTGTTATCTTTATTATTTAATCATCCNCTACTTGTATTTCTAGATAAAAGATAAAAGGTATTTCTAGATAAAACCTTGAATGAATAGCTTTGATGATAATTTGATAAGTGAGGAAAATATCAGTCTGAATTCCAAAGCAGACATTTTACTTTTCTATTCTCTTTCCACCCAACTGGCCATTGTTCAAGAACGACCTACACAGGCATTTATGAAGAAAAAAAAATATTATTTATTGGTTTGAAAATGTTCACCATATAATTGGGCTACACTAGAAAGAAATTTAAAATGCACTATTTTCATATATGCCCTCTTACATTCTTAATATGAATCAATTATATTGAAAAATGCAAGCAGCAAGATGAACATTCTTTTATGCGAGGTAACACAGATTTTATGCTAGGCTCTGGATCTTTCAGCCATCTATAAATTCAAATGAAAAGCTGAGAGCTTGGAAAAGAACTGAATTCCAATCCAAGAAAGAAGTTCAGATTCACAAAGTACAAACTGTGTTACCAGAACTTTCATATAACACCTGCATTACATGTCCCCTCCCTCACAACCTTGCAAATACAATCCAGAAGTAAAATGACAGAGCAATCCAGAAAGCACCATGTAATGGCACCTTAGGAAGTGCAAGCAGAACTCAAAACAGAATATCATTCAGTAATACAGAAGAAATTTTGATAAAGAAATTAATGTAAAATTTGTTAATCTTTATTTGTTAATCTATTTATCTAGATAAAATACTACATCCTAAGAAAACAGCAGTAAGTCATCCACTGACATATGGTATGAAAAATACCCACATGATCAGTTCTTACACCACTTTAATCCAGAATAACAACTGAAGCCACACTGTAACTTTCCGTTCCATTGTAACAGGCAATGATTTCATACTAAATAGTTGCCATTCCTTTTTTAGGCAGAGAGGATCACTCAAGCACACATCCAGTCCTTCCTAACCAGGATCAGTGATGAGCACACTGAGCAGTGTAAGAAAATAAAAAACTGTGATTCTGTGAATGACTGTGATCTTTAGAAAACAGGCTGCTTTTGTCTCTTACTTTGTAACAACTTTATTGCCACCACACTTATACAATGGTACTGGATAAGTATTGGTGGCATCCAATATCTCAGATGGAAAGGCCAAGTGAAAATATCCAACAGGAAGTTACAGGAAAATTCTGCTTTATTTACAGGCAATAATTGCGTTCAAAATTGTTTACTTTGGCTGCTCCCTTTACTAATATTTTGTGGGCTTTATTTGAAAGGAATTAGAACTGAAAGGAACAAAGTATATGCTGCCATTTCCCTAATTCCTCTGTGTAATACTGGATGAGTGCAACAATTGCTCACAGACTGAGCACCAGCACAAGAGAAGGGAGAAAAAAAGTGGAAAATAAAATCTCCAAAAAGGAAAACAAATGAACAGAAGTTACAGAAAAAGGCTTTTTATGACTAAGGGGTCTTGAGGCTAAAAGCAGAACAAAGTCCTATTTTAAACACAGCAGGGACTTGTACAACAGTAGGCCTATTAAGAAAAAGAAAACAAGGTATAAAGAGACAGACAAGTACATACCACACTGATTCAGCAAAGCCACAGGGCAGGAAAGAGATGATGGATTCTGAAGTACATTTGGACCGTGACCCAAAGGTCAAAATAAGTCATGTTTAAGACCAGTAAAAAAGGAAAGGGGAGGAGAAAAGGCAGAGATGACACATTCGTTTCACTGTTTTCACTTTAAAAAATGACATCAGCACCTACACAGTCCTTTATCAAATGCTTGTTCCAGACTGAATTAAATTTTACCTCTGCAGGTTCAAGAGGTAAATAAAATCCCAAGTACCCACAGACATGGTTCCAGTTCTAAATGCAACAAACCCAAGCAGATGTTTTGGTCACATCTTGTGAGCCACAACATTATCTGCACAACATCATTCTGCATACAACATTGTATGAACTATTTGCTACCTCCTGTTAAGTTTTCTAAATCTCTGTTGAGTATTTGAGCCATGTTGTGTAGTAATAAAGGTCCCAGATACACAATCCCATATTCAAATTAGCCTTTCATATTACAAACATCTAAAAAAGATTCAAGACAACTCTAGAATCTGCCAATGGAGTAAGCTGGCTTTAAGCAGCAAGAGGTGGTGTGTCATTTACTAACAGTCATATGTCCCATATTTACAGCAGTCTCCTTAACTAGTAAACAAAATTTAGCTGCAAGAACATACTCCTCAGGCAAGACAAGGTCTTGGAATCTAAACCAAACTGTCATCTTTTACTGGCTGGACTATTTAACTTCATATGAATCCTTCCTGAACCTTCATCTATTCATTTTGCTCTTCTTGATATGACTGAATAAATTAGTTTCTGGTTCATTCTTTAACACTTCCCTGTCAGCATTTTTTTCAAAATTAAACAACATTTACAACAGCAATAATAAATAGAACTGCAGGTTTTAAAAGCACAAGCTTTAGAAGTTACTCTGCCAGCTGCATGAAAGGTAATGTCACGCAACCAAGAACAGAGAAAAAGACCTGGAGTTCCATTTACCTTGTTTAGGGCACACAGGCTCATACTTTACATCATAACTTGAAAATAATTTACAAGCTGTCCTTTTACACAGCTGCTACCATTAGTGTTCCAGAATTTTAGTCTGTTTACAAAAACTTGAGGCTTTTTTTTTTAGCAGCTGAAGACATGTTAAAGTTTCCATTTTAGACCTGGCTATTTAGAGAGGCACTGAAGCTTTTAAAATGGCAGGAAAGTTCAGACTTCGGTAACAAAGCAAAGTTCCAAGATGGAAAAGGGAATTCCCAGCCATAATCACCACACAGAGAAAATGCTGCCTCATGTGTGTGTAGCAACACTGAAAGTGAATTTCTGGAAGCATTCAAAAAGATAACTGCTCTATATAATTGCACAGAAGGATATATCAGTCTTTGATAGAAAACATAAAACATGAGTATCACTTAAAATTCCCATGGGAATTAACAACCTAATATCCTACACCTCTCTAACAATTCTGGCAAGCATCTAATTTCCTTTCAAAATCTAATACCCAAGGTTTTAAAACATCTCAAATACTGAACACATTTTCAAAGTATGTTCATGGAAGAATTAGATGATCTCTAGCAGACTACATAATAGCACCATTTCTTTATTTTAAAAGTGACATGCACAGACTGTAGCAGCCCTATTTTTTTTTTTGGGACAGACAGCTCCAAGTTTCTTAGCACAATGGAAGACACATGTCATTTTCATGTATACACAATTCATTTTTACACATACACCATTCTGATTTTCCAGGTTCAGTCCCTTGAAGGATTAGTTTTCCAGCCACAGCTTGGGTATGACACTATTTTGAAAGGAAGTATCTGCATCAGTAAGCTTCTTGCTTAAAATGCTTCTATATATTTTGTACACCACGATATGATTATGTATAATTTAAATGTGGCAGTACTAAGTTTTAAAGAGAAATCAATATGCATTGTTCACTTGGTAATGTCATTCTCACGACCACCATTTGGTGAGCATCATGGAGAAGCTCCTGACCACCCAAATGGAATTCTTCCAGAAACAGCTAAACAGAATTGTGTGCCTTGGAAATGTGCCTGATGCACCACCTGAAGCACAGACAAGGGAGACACTGAGAACTCAGCCCTAGCTGTGTCACCCTAAACAGACACACACAAACACACACACACACACACACAGGGTTTTGTCCTGTGGATTATTTGCCTTTGCTAGATATTAAACTCCCACTCAGGGTCCTGCCCAGCCAAGCAGGGGTAGAAAACACAAGTAACAAGAACAAAAAAACTCATGGGTTGAGATAAAGACAGGGAGATTGTTTATCAGCTACTATTTTCAGCCAAACAGCCTTGACAAAATTGACTTATGTTTTGCCAATTAAAACAAGTACGTATTGATTTGGGTAGAGGGAATCAAGAAGATAAACATGAAACCAAGAAATTTCTTCCCCCCTTTCATGGGCTTAATTCCACGCCTTTACTTCAGCCCCCTGCAGCCCCCAGCTGTGAGTGGTGAATGCTCAGCACACTGCAGTGGTTCCTCTCTGCTGCCCCAGCAAGAGTCCTCTACCTGCTCTGCCATGCTGAATTATCCTCCTTCCCTGACCTTGCTGTACCTTCTTTTTGTTCCACTCTCCCTGCACTTTGCTTCAGTGTTTCCTACACATCCTTAAATGTCATCTTCACAGAAACACCACACACAAGGCTGATGGGTTCAGCTTTGGCCCACTGGAGCTGTATGGAAACCACAGCCTCGAGCCTCTTTCCAGAAAAGCTGTCCTTGCACCCTCCCATTATCAAAAATTTGCCACTTAGATATAATCCAGAACTAATTCCCTTTCTGCTGTACACACTACACACCTCTGCCTCAAATCATCCTGTAACAGCCCTATGGAACATCCTGCACAACACCAAATTCCAGCTTAACCCATCACACCGTACCTGAGGTCACACTTCCAAAACGAGGTGAACTTCCTTCCAGGAAAATACTGACTTAAAAACTTCCCTATCTCCTGTTCTTTGCCCATTCTTGCTGCTCTGTATAAATTACTTCTAGGCTTTATTATTCCAATAATTCATCAGGGAAGTCATAAAAGCTCCCAGCGCAGCCAACACACTGGAACAGGAACGAGTGGCTGGAGGTGGGAACATCCTGTATTGACATTGGCAGTGCAACTCCTATACTACAGAACCACAGCAATGTTTCTGCCTCAAAGATTTGCTCTTTCTACATATTTTTTTTTCCTTCCACGAGAGAGTATTCCCCTTTCACTTTATTAAAACAGCACTTCCTGTCTTCCTGGGATATGTGAGTGACTCCTCATCACAGACACATCCGACCAGTTAATGACTCGTTGCCTCAACAAGCACTAAAAGATTTCCTGCCTCTCCTCCCACACACTTTGGGGTGGCTGAGGCTCCAGGGTAGCTAAGCTGATTTAACTGCTGGCTGTTTCCCCCTTCATCCCACACACATTCCTGCCCTCTGTTCCAGCAGCCTGCAGCTTGTCACACCACACACCAAAACAGTTTCAGTGCTAACTCAGTTAAGAAAAATATAAACTTATTTTTGTCTCCACTGTTTTGCAGTTTTAGCATGGGAAATGGCTTATAAGCAACCTCTTATAGAACTCAAAAGAAAAAGAAGGAATATGGAAAGAGAAAGAAAGAAAGGCTGGGACAGCTGCTTAGGATCTTGCAACACTCAACTACACCTTTCCCTGAAAGCATCTCATCACCAAATCTTTATTGCATAATCCCTATGTACCTTAGCAAACATGCACCAAAAAACCCCAAATGCATGTAGCTGTGAGTGGCCCTAGATAAAAATGCCGTGGGGAAGCAAGTACAGCAGCAATGTGAGAGAATCCAGCTCCTGTCAGTAACTTTTGTTTCAATGCTATTGTAGCATTTGGAAACAAAATGCTGGCATGAAGCAAGAACAATAAAATGCAGTTACAGACAGCATTTCCCTTTCTGAGACCTCCATGAAGAAACCTATGGAAATCTTCATTTTGTAAAGTTAGATTTTGTAGATGTTTTCTGAATTCTGAGTAACTTTCACTTGCTACTTTATTCTTTCTCAGTGTTTGGACATAAATACAAACATGTTAATGGCTTTTTACCTGGAGCAGGGTGTCTTGGGAGACTTAAAAGGAAATTTTCCTTCCTCAATTTATACTCTGTCAGCTATAATAAACAAGAAACTGGGTGTAAAAAAATTCCACTTTTCTTTTTTCTCAATTTCTGATACATCCACCAGACTTGTCCAGAATCAAGTATCTGACTAACACTGTAAGTTGGTTTGCATGATTGCGTCCATGAAAACAACTCTCTCTCCTTTTATTCTCTTCCCCATTTTTACTGACATGCAAGTAAGCAATGCTTTATAAATAAGATGGTGTATTTTAGGAAATGAATCAACTTCAACTACTAAAAATGTTTAAGAATGCCCAAAAGAGTATTTAACAGTTACCTACTGAAGATAATCTAAACCCATTTAATTTAATGTTAATTCTTAGTAACTTTTTATAAAGCACCTACTAACATTTTTCAAGGAAGAACAAAGATTGAATTTCTCTCAACTAAGATTTTCCATGTTCTATGTCCTCTTGCTTAATACTCAACAGCAGGTTCAGAGGTAAGGGAAAAGGGAAAGAGAAAACATAAGAATGTGAAAGCAACACTTTCTGGATTATTATTGTTTTTTAATTAATGATATGCACAATCTGTCTTTTCTATGGCGAGGTAGCAGTTTCTGAAGTGCTTCACAAACCGAAGGAAGAATATAATAATCAGAAGCAGGGTTACAAACACCATAAATTGATTTAAAAAGGAGTAAGGAGGATTCTCTGTCACAAGGCTAGCCTTCCAAACAGAAATGGAATTGTTGCTGAAGACATTTTGCAACCCATGCTGTAAAATCTGAAACACTTCTAATGCTGCACTGTTTTCAATAATTAATGAAAGGAAATTGAAAACAGTTATTGACTCTCAAGTTGTGATCAATCAAGTTATGAAAGCAGGTTCACTACTGATAACCACACTTATTAAATTCCACATTCCCACCTGTTTCCCAGCACTGTGTAACAGCCTGAAACCCAACACCTTCCCAAGTACCACAGACCACAGGTTTTTACACTGCAAACCACAATTTTAAACACTTTGTGATACAATGAGTTCCTTAAAAGAAGGAAGTGCAGCAGCAGATCCATCAAGAGGATGCTGGGAAATTTCTTTTGAAAACAAACAAAAATAAAATAGAGGAACAATTTGCTGCATGGTGTGTATTTGATGTAAGAATTCTACATGCTGGCTGGAACACTGAATGGGCAAAATTCTCAGCTGTACGGTCACAGTGGACTTTACTGAAATAACTGGAAGGCTGTGATTTCATAAAGTTACACTGATTGTGCTTTCTTGTAAAGAAAACTAACAGTTTAAAGTAGCAGCCCCATTAAATGCAGCAATTGTTCCTTTTGTCAGCTGCTTCTCCCCTCCTACAACATCTTTCCCTTTATGTTGGTGAAATGCATGTGCTACTGCACCATTACCACAATCAAGGAATCAATCCACCTCAGCTGCAAACAATCCTTTTCCCTCTCCCTTGCTGCAGCTCCCTGGTGGAGCTGGTTTTCCACCAGACTGGTTCTGGAGTTCTGGGAACCTGCACAAACACCTCTGAGCACAACAGCGTTGACAATCTGGCAATAGGAACAAATGGCCAGATTACAACAGCAAAAACCATTTGACAATATGTCAAATCTCAACAGTCTGCACACTGCTGTCTTTCTCCCAAAGACTAAAGAAGCCAGAAAACCAGCTTTCACAATATTATCAGGAAATGCCTTAGTTGTATGTTTTCATATGTTTACCTGCACCACAAATTAAAACGGAGACATTAACTTGTAAGAGAGGTGATCTCTCTTTTCTCCCTCTGTAGTGTCCTGCTTGTGCAGCTCCCCGTGGACACGTGTCCCTGCAGATTTCTCACTAGGTGGCAACGCAGCTCCGGCTTTGATCTGCGTGGAGTCAGCAGCAGAACAGAAACGGAGAATGCATCGATTCAGCCTCAGAGAGCTTTGTGCTTGGCCACTTCTGTACCCCTTGATCTGACTAATGCTGAGCACAGTTCAAGCCTAAGAACAAAGAAAAGATGCCACTCTAAAATAATTAAGGTACATCCAGTGCTAAGCGCCTTTTTATCCAGATTCTGTGCAAGACCATTCTCGGCTCTACTAACCACAGCCCTTACGAGCTGGTACACCAGTATCCTACTACACTGCACACACTGAGAGTTGTATAACACAATTAGAATACATTTAGTTTGCTCTCATAAACCAGAAATTCTTAATTTAACCCACAACCTATAACACAGTCTGTGTTTACTGCTATAAAGTCTAGCAAAGAGCTTTAGAAAACTAAAACCTGCAAGAAGTTCAGTTTAAATCACTGGTATGTTTCCTTTTTTAAAGGTTAATCACCCAGAGAGGAGTTCTTTGTTTCATTTTTTGTACATTTGCTCATTTCTGGAGGGTTCTTTTTGCTGCAGGTGTGTGTCTATGTGTGTGTGTGTGTGTTCAGGGTTTCCCTCCAGCCTTTGGCCATGGCAACATGGGCAATGTATTATCTCAGAACGTGCTAAAAGCATTATTACCAATGTTATGCTTAGATTGGTACAACATTTTTATGCCAAGCATTGACATCTTTTCGCCAGAATTCACTTAGGCTGATCAGGTTAACTAAAGGTTATAGACATTGCAGTCCTTTAAGTGAGTTTTTAGCACTCATGTACTAAAATGTAATGCATTAAATCAAGTAAGTGCCCTTGGAGACAATGGAACATTATCAAAAAGAGGATGTTAGCTGATCCTGAAAAATTAAGGATCATTCTAACATTTGAAGGGTTTGGGGTTTTCTTTGTTTGAAATGTCTTTTCTTCTGTGACTTAGCCTTTACTTAAATGTAATGACAGGCAAATTTACTTTTTGATATCAAGAAACAATCTGTTTTACAGGAAAATCTATGCTATTTTAAAGATACAAAGGAAATTTCTTCATAACATATTCAGCTAGTCTAGACAAGCTGTCTGTAACTCCTGCTCGAGGAAGGGTTAAATAATCCATTACACTGCTTCTGCTGCTGAACACTAACAGCCAGGAACAGCCCAAAGGCACTCAGATAGGGAACTGACTGCCTAAGATGCTTCTCACACAGACAAAATGTATTTGTTTGCTTTGATCAAAGTTTCTTTGGTCTTGAACTGCCGGGCTCTGCACAGCCAATACAAAACCAGTTGCACACTAATGCTAGAAAGGAAATCATCTACCTTGCCCCAGTCTAGACAAACCAAACAACAACAGCATCTAAAAATGACTCCAACTCCAGCTGGAGTGCCACAGAGCTCAGTGAGTGACAGTGTTTTAGTTGGCAAACAGCTCAGGTTAATTTACAGTCTTCCTCAGGTAAAACAGTACATGCTGCAGTAAATGCTGCTGTAAGGGACAGCTGAATTCTGAAAGTCCCTGCACAGCACATGGAACTCAGCACAAACAGCACCTAAAGTGCCCCCTGAGTAATAGACAACTACCTGGCAAATGAAAGAATGATGCCAATTCTGTTCTACTTGGAAATCGTGTAGTGGAATGACGTCTGAATGCTGGAGAACAACTACCTTAGCAAAACTAGTTTTCTGGTTCAGTGACAAAACAGTGCCAAGAACCAGAAAATTCTTCCCAAGCAGTAATAATCCAGGATATAAGTAAATTAAATGTTGGTTTGTTCCACTTCTGCATGTGCTTCTCTTCACAATTATTACCAAAAGTAATATAATTTCTTTTTGGTTTTCTTTGTTAACAGACATGTTATAAAGCAAATTTTGTAAAACCGGTGTGCATGTCCTAGTTCAGTCGTTAAAAAAATTCACTACAGAATGCATTTTTAGCAGCACTTTCAGGATTCCACACCAACAAACCAATGAAGTTTTAACTAAACTTGCTGCTACTTACCAAATATCCATAAAGTACTTCTGCATACCAAGTTTGTAATGCTTTTAACAAACACATTGTCTCTTTTCTGTTTTGGCAGCTGCAATACTCCTCCAAGCCTCTGAAACCAATACTCTTAAAACTCACCCCTCTCCTTCCATTCCACAGAAATCAGATGCTAATGATGTAAGCAGCGCAACTGAGCTCAAACCTGTTTCCAGCAACACTGAGGTAACAGCTCAAGGAATAAGGTTTTAACTTGCCTGACTTCTCTCTGATCTTACAACAGGCTGAAAATACCACAAATCTTTACAAACTGTCACTTATGCTTTCCTCTGACAGAGAGAACACATCCAGTGACAACTCTGCCTATTAACTGAGTCCCAGCACAATTACTGGTCATCCAAGAAATATTTTCTTTCATAATACTCACATGCTTCTCATGTTAAAGAACAATTTCCCTTCACCAATACAGACAGGAAGAGTTTTCTTCTTTAATCTCACTAAGTATTAAGCAAATAATATTTCATTTTTCTTCTTTATTGTCTGATGATAAGCAAAAATATACCTAAAATTCATGCTTAGCGGAAGTCAAGTTAGAAAGTGATCAGCTAAAAAAAACCTGTGAACTTGGAAATTGTATCAAAGTAGGAGACTGGACTTGCAAAAAGGACACCTGCATGGCTTTTTACCTAACTTTTGAGAGAGTTTCCCACTGCCTCTGAACTTTCATGTGATGCCAACAGCAAGAATCACACTGTAATACACAACAAATTCCTTTGCTGTCACAGGGTATTTTGAGGAACTGACAGGGATATACAAAGCCTTGTAGTATCCAGCTGTGAATAATGGATTGCTTCTCCTGCTAGACAGAGCAGAGATTGTTTAAGTACTTGTATATAAAACCCTTCCAAACTGAATAAACCTTTCTCAGGTGCTAAAAGGTTTGACTCAAATTTGTTCAAATTTCTTTCATGGGTGTCTAAATCTGAAATGATGATCCTTCAGACTAAGAACAAACCTTTATAAATTCTGGCCATTTTTCTTGTTCTAAAGCAAAAGAGCACAAAAGTGCACAAAAGTGCAATAAGCTTGCAAATATATGAAATTATTGAAACAGATATCCACAGCTATATTTTAGAAGTCCACAGAAATAAAATAACTGATGATAATCTGCATCCCCTCTGCAAAACAGCTTTGCAAGAGCACTGTAAGAAACTGTCATAGCAGGGTTCTTTTGTTAAAAGAAACCCACATTTCCTTTTCTCACAAGTTAAATGCTTGTCAAGGATAAAGAATATCACTGACATGATAGGGTACATGGAAATGTAAAACGTGACACATCAGTCATCTGAGTTAAAGAGGGCCCTGATCCATTCCACAAACTTTTTAGAGCACCTTTCTTTTCTGCTCAACAAAATTTAAAACTGTTTCTTAACATGACAATGCATGACTCTCAGGTGAACGTAGCCTTGTCTGGATTCCAAAAATAATCTGAAGTACAAGGTGTTCTCCCCTCCTCTCTTGAGGGAAGAAGCAAACACTATTTCTGAGCCCAACCTCCTCCCCTCACACACCTCTTTTGGTGAAACAACCTGTCCAGTGTGTCTCAGGCTGTACAACCTGTTCTTACTTTTCCAGAATGCTCCAGCAGGAAGACGAAAAACCAAGGCAGGGAGGGGTGTAACACTCCACTCTAGAAAGAAGATGGATTATGCATCTGAGACTTTGACGTAAAAACTCAAATTTGCAAACCCATGAGCTTTTTATGCAGGTTGTATATGCATCTGCAACAGAATTAAAAGTCAGCTCAGGTTCTAGCAGAATTTATGAGCTTAAATTGCAGGATATGCATAGCAGTTCTGCTGCTTCAGGGCATGATGATACAGAAGAGACTCTGCCAGTCAACACCTGGATTAATAAACCATGATGGACTTGAGTTAGAACCATGTAAGGTCATCTTAGAGTCACAGAGACCCTGATTCTTGAGCATTTATTAGCCCAGCTACACATAAACAGTGGAAACACCAATGGACACCCCCTGAAATGGAGTGCCAGGAAAATGGGGCTGACATTCTCCAAAGGGTGTTCTGGACTGGTGCTACGGTAGAGCTCACAAACCTTGACATAATAAAAAAAATGTACATGTTTTGCACATCCAAATGCTTTCTAACTATAGCTGTATTGCTGTACCTATTTTTTCTTATTAGCTACAGTATACCTCAGTCTCCATTTACCATGGAGAATTAAGACTTGGCTTCTTAAATCATCCTGCTCCATAAATCATCCATCATGAACAACTGAAAAATGAAATAAAGTGGCCTTAGAGCACAGAGATATATACTACATATTACAGTCAGTTTGGATAGCCTATTCATAATTTCCAGGTAAGCAGGATTTAAAAACAGACTAAATTGCATCATAACATTCTTAAGCTGAAAAAAGAATAATTAAAGCTCAAAACATTTTTTACAGCTTTGAGCCTTTAGCATTGAACCTGAGCCTAAAGCTTTGAGCTTTTCTGCATTCTTGAAAGTTTATTAAATTAAATTGGCTTTTCTCTTTTGTCTCCCAAATGCCACAGAAAATCATGAAACTGGAATCCATTTAAGCCTTTTGTTACCACAAACAATATTATTCAAGTGATACTTGTGCCAACTTAAGAACAATCATGGACACAAAAGTGCTGTGTGCTGTCAGCAATGAATGCTGGAATCAAAACAAACTACGCATCTGTCATAATTCATTTTTAAGAGTTTTTGCACAAACACATGTACCAAATAAAACTTTGAGGACAGCTACAATGAATGTTAATGAAAACTGTACATAAGTATAAATGTAAATATTGCACAAATGTAGCAACCATTTGTTCTATAGAGTGCTTTCTTTTGTTGTTTTGTAACTGCAAATTTATCTTTTAAATACTAATAAGGGTCACATGATAAAAATTACACAAAACTAGTAGCCTGCTGGTAGTCATGAAATCTAATTCATCACCTCCAGTTTGGAAAACGATTTTGAGATAAAAATCTATTATTTACACATCCTATAATTAGCAAGCACAAAAACTCCCAACCTAAGAAAAGGTCAGAAAATTTACAAAAAAGCTTCGATTTTTTACAATTTAAAAGTTAAATAATCTTCTTTTTTGAGTATACAGATATTCCTCACTACTGTAACACGTTTACCGTACTCATCTGATACAACAACTCACAAAACCTTCAGCAATAACTGGTCTTTCAGTTGAAGTTTGATTACTCTTTGATTGGGTAAAATCTGCTGGAGAGCGGACTTGGACATTGAAATAATGCATCAAGATAGCACCAGATGAAGGGGTAAAAACTTTCTATCATCTGTCAAGGTCTAAGGAGCCATGGAGCTGCAACAGGATCCACCAGAACCCTGCCCAGACAGGCGGCTCAGGCAAGGCCTAGAACAGAGCTGGCTTGTTTAAACAAGCTTTCTTGAGTTCTGGTCCCTGAAACAGTCCTTTTTAGAAACAGATCGGGGGAGAGAATGCCATCAAAGCCAGCTACCAGATCTCAGAACACTTTTCTGGGTCAGCCTTTGTTTAAAAGCCTTCAGACCAGATGAAAATGACGATTTACACCTCAGTAATTTAGGAACACAAACAAAAGTGCTCCTCTGTCCCTTCCGGAGAGCTTCAGAGAACCAACAGTTATCAAGATCTCTACACAAACAAGTAACAACACATACTACATTGCAAAGAAAATTAGCGTTACATCACTGCAGTCCTTAAAATCTCTGAATCCTGTTAGGAATTGGGCCCTTCTTCAGTGTCCTAGGGTGACTTTATGATGCCTATATCCTCAATTGTGTGTTCTGTTTATGTTACATATTAAGTTCTGCACCTTTAAGACTGGTTCTGAGAGAAGAGGAGAAAGAAGAAGCCGCAGTTTGTTTGCAGAAACAGCTTCACTCCCCCACAGCTCTCTCCGGCCTGTCCTGTCTACAGCATGGACAGACAGCGGGACA
>VWYI01026746.1:1406-34426 GCA_013399455.1 Anthoscopus minutus
TCTTGTTTAAATTGCTAGCTGATGAATATAGTGGAATGGAAGAAATTCCACAGATGCCTTTGAGGGGAATTTTTTCAGCATGTGAAAATGTAGTGAGATCAAGAAAGGGGGGCAGCTAGACTTCCCAGACTTGATTTCCACCACAGGCTCTGCCAACAAGTTATTTTCTGTCTGGCTCAGGGCATTTATATTTCTCACCTTATCCAGCTTCTGAAGGGAAAATCCATAGGCCTAATGCTCTCAGAGGTACTTTTGGGGTTTAGAGAATGTCACTAAAATTTAGAGATGCTGATAGTGAAAGACAGATCTTGCAGGTGTATGCCCTCAAATGTGGGGCCTGGGCAGTGGCCAGAGCAAGGCAGTGTGCCAGCACAACCAGGTGTCACCTTCTCATAGGATAAACATTGTGAAAGTGTGAACATGAGCATTAAGCCCATCTTGGCTCACAGGTTTTTGATTTTCAGTGTCCAGGAGGTTGAAGATAGGTCACCGGAATTTTTATTCTCGGTAGCACCAAATTTCAGCTCAGCCCAAGTTTCTGTGACCTCCAGGTTCTCCCGGGTTGCTGTTCCTTTCCCTTTCCTCCCCATATGCTGCTGAATTACAGTGGGTTAATAAATTGCCATGTGTCAGCCAAAGCAAAGGTCCTGATTTGCTACACAGTCTTAGCCTGGGGCAAATATGAGTAATCCAATTTGCTCTTTAAAAGTAAAGCTATTTTAATTTCTTTTTTCTCAAAATTTGCTACTTTTATTCGTTGTTTACTCCAGTTTCCTGGAAAGATTGAGCTCTAAGCATGATTTTGTTTTTACAATGTAAAAGACAGGTAACAAGAAAAGCTATTTGCTGCACAGGAATTTGGGAAAACCATCTTCCTTTTGCTGTGGAAATGAGCAGGATATTTTCTTGTTTCAAGTGCTAGGGAAAGAGCAAAACCAGAGAGTCAGTATGCCCCTTTCCGTTTCATCTGCTTGGAGACAGTGCACTCTCACCAAAAGAGAAATACAAAGATGATGTTTAACATGTTTTTTACTTTACTGATAACCAAACCATTATGATTTTGCAGCCCTTAGATCAGAGGAAGTAGTTAGTAAGAGTAAAAAAGGTATAATGACAGATTTAGAGAACTATGTGGTATCTGACCTTTCGGTGACATCTTTGTAAAACACTGTCTGGTAAAAATCTCTAGGGGAATAATCTTCCAGATTAGCTGCTTTGACTCTGGGCTTGTAGTTCAAGTACAAGCATAAAATATGTTTCAGGCAATGGCAGTGGTTGTTAGAGTGTTATTCTGTGCCCTGCCCTCACTGTTCTCAGGTTATAGAGAAACAAAAGGAGCAATCCCACATCAGGCAATCTGGATGGAGGCTTGAAAAGGTGCTGCAAATGCAGACTTCACCCATAGATATAAAGCAAGTGACCAGGCAGTTTCCACTAATCCCGTCTATAATAATTTCTGAAAAATGAAACAAATCTCCAAATATCTACATGGTAGACAGGTCAGAGTTAGGATTGGTTTTAGTAGTTCTATTTGCATGGGTAAGGTTAAGCACACCCAGCACACAGTCTATTCAGTCCCTTTGCTGTATCAAGCTGGACCTTTCTCACCACCTAACTCAATAACTAGATTTCTTCCAGAAACACAGTTTTTCCAATGAAACAAATTCTTTAGTTTTATTTAAGGGAAATATCAAAAGGTCATTACCTTATCCCCATAGCTTGTACAACATGAACAGCTCCACAACAGCAGCTCCCACCTTTTCCTGCCTTTCTGATCATAAGGGATGTGTCAGCTACACTTAGTAGCACTTATAAGGTAACACATAGGGGTTGGTACAGTCAGCAGTTGCAGGAGTGGGGTTTTAAAAACAGTTGTATCATGCAGCAGATTTTGGCACAAGGGGACATAGGTCACTCCTTTGTAATTTTTTTAAGCTATAAACCACCTGGTGTACCCATAACTGTTGCTCTGAATACTATCAATATTTAAAGCAGTGCTCACAACTACAGCCATGAGCTCTCCCATTACAGAGACACCTTTCCCTTATTTGCCTGTGAGTTTTAACACAGCTCTCCAAGATGACCAAGATGCACACTGGGTAAAAGCAGCAGCTTTTCTCCTTTCAGTATGCCAGATCTCAGCTTTCTTCACATCCCTGCACTCCCTCAGCAGCAGCTCAAGCAGGCAGAATTAATGAGCCAGCCAATTGTGCAAAGGTGATTGTACCTGTCTGCAAATCCTACCAGCAATTGCCTCCTGGAACTGAAGAACAGCAGTTGGCAGAGAGGGAAAAAAAAAAATCCCCTGAGCTAGTCATGATATGAAGGATGGAGCTGAATGATGAGAGACCCAAAATCATTGGAGGGATTTTCTTCATGCAGTGAGTGGTTATGCAGTTCAGCTGCTGTTCATTGTATTGGAAACAGCTGTCATAATATTATGTTCACTTCAAAAGTACATAATAATTAAAACATTTTGGCAATTAGGAGATTCAGCTAGAGGCAGTAAACCAGGTGATCTGCACTGCAATTAGAACTGAAAAAGGTAGTGTTCTTTGCTCCTTTTATGCAAAGCAATTATCAGAAATTACTCAGTATTTTGCTTTCACAGCTAAACAGATTGTACAATAAAATTATCTACTGGTGCAGGGGGTTTCTGGCCCCATCATAGAAGGATTCCAATGTTATTTTTCAAAACTTAAAGGAAATGGGACAGGCATATTCAGCCAATTTAAAACAAGATTTTTTTTCTGCTGAAGCTAATAAAGCATTATCACTATTCCCGAGTGAATGATTTGTTTCAGTGGGTGCAAACTGAAAGTTTTCTGGGTTAGAACAGGCACAGGGAATTTGCAAAGATGCAGATGACTGCAAAGGTGAGAAGCGGTGTAGAATATACCCTTAGTCTAAGGGATGTTTGAAAATAATGCTCTAATATGGCTTATCTTTGTCCACTGAAAATGATTTACCTGCAACCATTTTTAAAGGTCTTAAATACAACTGTAAGACAATTTCTAAAACCCAGTGGAAGCAAAGCCTCTGAGACTCTGACAAATAACTTAAAATCTTTTCCAAACAGTAACTTTTTAACTGCTTGATCTCAGAGTATAGGGGTATTAGTGATACCAGAAGCGGCAAAAAATGTTACCTTCATCCAAAAGCTGAATTATAAAATGTTCCTAGAAATGAAGCTCCAAGAAAATATCAAATAGATATATTAAGATAATGAAAAATAGTCAAAGAATGTTTATGTTAAAAAACTGTAGAAGTCATGTTTTAAAAAAAAGCTCAAAATGTTATCTATATGGCAATATTCTAGGAATATGGCATGGCTTATCAGATGGACACAGAAAATTTGAAAAGAGTTCTTAGTATCAGACCTATCATAAGTGCTTTACAACCAGCTGGGAAGGCTTGTTACCTGTGAGTTGCAAGGTCATGTTTAAAACTGCATTTCATATATTTTTATGAAGCTGCATCACCAAACAGACATCAGGATTCCAAAATTCGAGGTGAATGACAAGTTGGAAGACATTGCTAACACCCAGGAGGATGGAATTCAAATTCAGAATTAGCTGGAGATATTAGTTTAAAATTAGCATAAATAATCAAGTACTAATGCATGAGCAGAAATGGAGAAAATCTGTTTAGACAGAAAAAAATAATAGAGGGCTTATAAGGAAGCCTGAACTGGAGTCAAAAAATGATGGTGTGCTGGAGAAAGGAATCATCATTCTGAGATGCACAAATAAAAAGTAATTAATGCACTCCTGGCAGTGGTGCAGAGACTTCAGCAAGATTATGATGCTCTCTTTGGGATACTGTTACTACAAAAGCTATAGACAAACTGGGGGGAGACTGACAGATCTAAGGAGCTCAGCAGCCATAGCCTGTGAGAAAAACCAGAAAGAATCCTGTGTGTTTGACTCAGGAAACAGCAGAATTCTGAGACTGGTGGGAATGAAAAGTTTCTTTAAATCCATACAAGTTGCTATAAAGATGCATATGATTGATTTGTTGTCTTTATCCACTTGAAAGTGTATTTGTTGAAGAGAAAGAAACTTTGATGCAAAGTCTTGCTGAAAACAGGCTTTTCTTTAATTTGGAAGTTCATATGCCAGAAAAGCTGAGATAGAGCTGAATGGGAAGCAGAAAAACATTATTAAATTTTTAATTACATTCCTCTTATTCCCCCTTATATTTCAGTGAGAATTTTCACTAAAAATCAAAATGTGAAATAAAAAATTTAACCCTAAATAAAAATTAGAACTCTATGAAGTCAGAATAAAACTAAAATATTAACCAGAAGTCAAAGTATTCATTGGTCAAAAGACTTTGCAATGTTGCCCTGTCACACTAAAATTATAACTTCCCTCCAGTCTCACTGAAGCAGATAAAAATAGAAAGTGTGAGGGTAGGAGGAGCATAATGGAATGCAACTTTTGCCTCTAGGTTTTGAAAAATAAATGAAAGAAGTAACATTTCTATTATTAGCCACTCAAGGCTGCCACAGGCAAAATTTTACCAGACTTTGTATCAATGGAAAATCCATTTATAACTTGCTTTGATTTTTGTTCCATTTCCACACTAGGACAAGCAAATTATAAGCTATAGCTACATCATAAAATCAAAAATTTTTGGGAATTCCTGTAACAAATTGCCACATATTTGAAGATATGATGTTTTGCTCACTTGGACTTCTCAGACTTTGAAATATAGTTATGGAACACATAGAAAACCATTCTTCCAGCACATTGTTTAAGTATCTTAAGACATACAGGGAGTTGGGGAAGCCCAGCTTTAGTCTTGCATCCCATTTATGCAAGTAATTGAGGCTTTGCTCTGGCACATTCTCCACCCTGGACTGCTCTGTGTAAGTGCTTCAGATGAGAGTGGTTATAGGCATGATATAGGATAGGAACCCAGAGTCAGTCAGGGAGCAGACAGGCAGGATCTACAGGGAGAAAACCTATTTTGAAGTCCACACCACTGCATTTCTTCCCGTTTTTTAACTTGTACAGGGGAGGAAAATTCTTCTGTTTTGTTCCATCCTCTACAAGAAAGAAAACATCTTTTCAGGGATAATATTTCTTTCAACAAAATTGTATTTTCCAGTGAAAATTATTTTTATGCAGAAGTCTCAACACGTGCTTGCAATAACATTTAGACTTTAAAGAGAATTTTTATTTTGTCAAAAGCTGTGCAAACATCAGCTAATTATACTCACACATGTCTTAAAACAGTTAAGTACTGTCAGTTCTATTTAATAGACAGCACAGTGAAAACACAGTATTAGTTGCTTGCCAAAATTTACACAGTGAAATAGTGGAAGAAATGGGGTTACATATGAAGATTTCTTCTTTTTTCCATTGAGTAATTCACTAGGCAGCAGAGCTTCAAAATGAAAAAGTTTGTTTAACCCTAGTGACAGCATTTAGGCTCAGTAGTCCCTGCCTGAGACCAAGTCTTTACTTTTGGGGCTGCTGAGAAGTGGGATACAAGAGTGGAGAGATTGCTGTAGGAAAAGCATGGGCAATTCCAGCCTGTCATCTTCTCTGTTTGAGCACAGAAAGGGACGTTTCCTGCAAGCAGCCCCAAACACTGAGCAATGTGTGCACTGTGAGAGGAGTCACTGCTACACTGCTGGCAAAGAGAAGTTCTCCCATGTCCTATTGTGTATAGGTGATGTGGCAGTGTTTGAATAAATTATTTATAGGCCATATGATAAACTCAGAGCTTTCTCCAGCATCTGGGCTGATGTCCAGTTATGCTGTGCTGATTAAGAATTGCCTCTGACAGCCCCTGAACCAAACTGCAGGCAGTGATGGGCTGATCCATGTAAGACATGCCCACTGTACAATATCTATCACAAGCCTCAGGGCTGCACAAGCATCTGCACAGAGGATGGCAAATGATGAGCTGAAATTTTCCCTTTTCTAATGTTCATTCGAAGTAATACTGCTGTATGGTTGAGAGCAAAGATACCTTAAACAGCATATTTACTGATAATTTGAGCAGAATCACCAGCACTGCAAAGACAATTACGTATTTTCAAAGATTTTATGAAAACTGTTTATTTCTGTTCTGCAGTAAATTCTGAAATGTGACTCCTACATAGGACAGAAATATCATGCTGGAATGAGCAGCCTAGCTATTTATCCTGTCAGGACCAAATTCAGATCTGAAAAGCCAGTGGCTTCATAGCAGCTCCCTGGAAATATTTCTGAAGGGCATAAACATGAGAGCTCTGCAGCTGCAGGCTCCTCAGGTATACAGGGCTGAACTAGCAGAGTCTTGAGAGAGATATAAAAATGAGTACACTTACAAGCAATAGCTGTCATTAGAAATCTTCCAGACAAATTTGGTAAAGTTTTAAAGTTCATCTGTAATTCTTTTTTTGCTTAATAATATTTTCTCAAGTGGAAAAATAGTTTTAGAGCAGTATAATGGAAACACGGGGTCCTTTTAGAAAATAGACTTTATAGGTTTCTTTAACACTAGCAGTATTCTCAATTCACCTGATTTCCACTAGAAGTTTATTTTCCAGCAGGTTCCTCTTGACAGAAAAGGCTTTAATAGCTAACCTAAAAAGTAAATATTCTCAGTAAAAATGGGTCAGCATTTCCTGACAGACTGCTTTTTTGTCAGAAAATTCTGATATTATTCAATTAAGATCCTGTTTAAGAATGTGACAATTTCAATGAAAGTGTCCTCCGGAAAGGATTGCTCTGTTTGAAGATGATGTTACTAGTAACAAATAAAAGAGGAGAGACTTGAGATATAACTATCAATACTCTACTGTTTAGACTGTTCTCAAATTTTGGTGATTCATTTTCAAGACCTGGAATTCTCCCCCTCCAAGTGACTGACAAAACAAGACTATACAGTCCCCCTTTTGGTCACTTTTGGGGAAGCACTTATGTTTTAATAAATAATTTAGCATACCTTGGTTTGGAGAAAGACTAGTTTTACATCTGAGAGAATGGGGCACTTGGTAGGACTACTGTGGAGCTGGTTTCCTGGTCTAATTCACAGCAGTGAACCTATAGTTTCTCTTTTAATTTTTTTTCAAAATTTATTTAATTCAGGGGGAAAAAAGCTGCCTGCTGCCAGCACTGTCAAAGGAGCTGTATGATGAACTGAGGTGCAGCTTACCTGATACACCAGCCAGGAGAAAAGGCGGTATTTTTCTGAATTCCATCTCTTTTTTGCCTTTTCATGCCTAAATATCTTTCTAGCCATCTGCTGGTGAAGACACCAGTGAATGGACATAAATGAGGAAAGACTACTGAGAGTGGGAATTCTGAATGAAGCATTAGCACTTACATAACTCATTTTGTGAGATTAGTTGAGTGTCCCTTGCATAACACTAATGACCCAGAGAGAGAGTTGCTCTTCCACAACTCCATAGCTGAATTTAGCTTCTGAACAGAGTTGGTTTTGCTAGATTGCCTCTGGACTTCTGGGTGATAAAGCACACCAGTGCATATATCTTCCTCAGTTAGGCAAATTTCCCTGCTCCTAGTATCACATGTCACAAAATCTTAGTAGCAGCTGTCACTTATGAGATTAAAAGATGGAGTACATATGGATATAACTTCTGCTGACTACAAGAACTTGTATGCAGTGTTAAAGCTTCTTGAATTTAATGATTTTATAGGTGAACAACCCCTACTGGCAGTGCCTAAATAACGACACAAATGGCTTTCAGTTCTCTGGGAAAGCTTGCATAGCATTATCTCTTTATCGTACAGAGATATCCTGCTACAGCATCCTAACAGAAAGGAGAATAAAGCCGGATTGTAAAAGACAGAAATGTGTGGTGGGTTTTTTGGTACCTTCAATAAAAGACAGTAAACATAAGCAGAAAACTGTGTCTCTGAAGGATGCATTGACACAAAATCTGCTTGCTTTCTGACTGCCTTGCCAATCTGCTGGATGTGAAGCAGGCTGGCATCATATCTTTAGTGTGAAGGGAGAGAATTGAAGCCATAAACATTGGAAACCATTTATCAGCTGAAGCCAAACCCCTCTTCCCTGAAAGGGTGTGGATCCAGAACAACCTTCACACTTGTTAAAGTTGGTCAGTCTGTGCCTACACTGCACCTGGCAAAGAGGTGGTTGTTCCTTCCTTGCCTGGAGAGATGAAGAAAACAGGCCAAGAGGGCCTATTGTTTGAGCCCACAGGGAGAGCTTGGGTCCACTGACACACAGGGATCCAAAGAGAGGGAATATTTTATCTTTGTTCCTCAGTGACAGAGGACAGGAAGCTCTGCAGAGCAGCACTACCTGTCAGTGTCAGGCACATGCAAACTTCCCTCTCCTCCTGGTTGCAAGTGACCATAAGTTTTGAAAGCCTCCCCCAAGTCCCAAAGCAAAGCTTCAGAGCTAGTGATGTAGCTATTAATCCTAAGCTATTACTTACACCATATAAATGCTTTTCCTACTCTTCTTCCTGCAGCATAACTGTTGGTGCTGGACATTTTATTAAGAAGCATTTGCCATTTCAAATTTTATATGTGTGTTGGTCTTCCCCGAGTTTTGAGTATATGTGGCTCTAACAAAGTGAGATGCAATCTTTAAGGAACTCTGACAGATACATAGACCACTGGAGCATGTCTGGGCATGAGGTCCATGCTGCATCTCTCAGACTGGTCCTGAATGTCAGCAATTCTTCACTAACCCAGGTCTGAGAAATACCTTTGCCTTAAAACATTTTTTTTAATGTTAAAAATGAGACATACAAGGACAAAGACACTGCTTCTTATTTTTTATTATTTACTTCACTATAAGATTTTTGCTGCATTTTCTTAGACTGTAGAATGATACATGTATTGCACACTCATAAAGCCATGCCATCTGATTTTTTTTAGCATAAAGGCCTTAGTGGCAATGTCAAGTTTTTTCCAGGGTATATGCTTGTGTGGGTTTAATAGATGTCAGGGCCAGGAAAGCAAATCACAATCTGCAAATCTGACCTCCTCCTAACATGGGATTGCTCTTTATTAATTTCCACTTCATATCCACTAGCTATCCTTGAGCTAGAATATCTCTTTAAAAGAAAAATCAAATGCTCCTATATACCTTTGCAGTGATGCAGAATGTATTACCTGCGTGGATACATTGCTACAGTGACTGAATGCTTCTGTTGTTAAAAATCTCACTTTTGCTCTTGCTTGAATCTTTCTTACACTGTAGAGGAAGAAGATATTCCTTGCTTTTGGATGAAGCATATCAAAAAAGAAAAGTAATAGAAATCCCAAATTACTACTGATTTTGATCTCTTCCCCAAGTACACAGATTGTAAACAACTCACCCATAGCTGGTGTTTCTTGTGATCAAAATAGATTAAACTCTCAAACACATGCATCTAAGTCATTATTTTTCTCAATCTTTTCTGAACCTTCTCCAGCTGCTTAAATTCTCATTTTGAAGGAGAGGTTATAAGATATGGTGCTCCAATAACAGCAGTGATTGCAAGAGAGAATGTAAATTCTCGTATTCAACACTCTCTCAGTTGCGTATTTAAAAATGATGGTAACCATTTTGACCACTCTTGTTACATTGGAAATTATAATTCTCCACCATAAACCTCAACTCTTTATCAGTGTATCCTACAATAAGATCTATTCTTCTACAATTATGTTTTGTATCCTACTTTTATGACATGTATGATTTTATAATTAGACATTCTAAGAAATCCTTTCAAGGTTATGACAGAAAATTAATCTATTTAAATATGAGGAAAAAAATTTAAATGTGCTCAGCTATGAGCCAAGCCCTGTGGGATCACAGTAGAGACAGCAGCTCAGCAAGATTTCCTGTTTCCAAGAATATTTTAGAACTATTATTTAGTTTTTGGTTCATTTACAATCTAGTCTGTTAATTTTGTGCTATTTCAATTATTAATCAGGAAGTCATCAGACACCAAGGTAAAGGTTTTCCTTCTACCTGGATGTGTACATCAACAATTTTGATTTTGCTAACTTCATAGCGTTGTCCAAAACTATCCAGTCAGTTTGAATATTTTCTTCTGTAAACTCCTTAATTTCTTTACCAATCAGGATCCCATACTAGACATTCCATTATTTATTCCATTGATTCCTATCAGACTAAGGAGATCTATAATTACTCATGACACACATCTTTGCATTATGTCATCCCACTGCCACACCACTGAAAATACCTCTGTGCTGTAAGGGCTGCTGAAAACCACAGCAATGGTGATCACACTGGATCAACACTGGGAACAACAGAAATAATGGCCATGCATGAGGAGTTGGGAGATACAGTAAAGTGTGGAAAACTCTTTACCCTCATTTTTACAGTTTTTCTATCACTCCTTAATGTTTTTTTCTTCATTTCTGAGTTGTATCTCCTTTTTTTCTCTTGGTGAGGAAATGGTACAATTTTGCTGTCCCAACAGCATTTTATCCTTTTTTACATTCTTTTTTTTGTTGTTTTAATTTAGGAAAAAAAAATTATTTTTTTTTCATTCTTGAGCCTATATTTCCTTAGATTCTTTTCCTTTCTATTTGCTGCATCAATTTCTATGTTCTTTCTATTTTCTTCCCTTCTTTCGTGGTTTTATACAAAAGTCTGCCTGTCTCTAATCCCTTTATTTTCTTCTTTGCATTCCATGCTTTGTTGCCTCATTCAGTCTTTCATTATCCTTCCAAATAAACAGCACATTCCGAGGCTTCTGTGCAAGGAAAGCTAATTCACTCATTATCTGATTCTTTTTCTTCCTGATCACTCCAATGCTGAGCAGTACATTTTCATGCTTTTTTCACCCCTTTTCAATATTTTTTTTACACACTATCTTCCTCTGATACACTGGTTTGAACTATGCTGAATTTGAAGGGACCCATCAGGATCACCGAGTCCAGCTACAGCAGAAGACACCCCAAGAAAATCCCGACATGTGCCTGAGAGCATCATCCAAGCATTTACTGAGCTCTGTCAGGCTTGGTGCTGTGATCACCTCCCTGGGGAGCCTGTTCCAGTGCACAAGCACTCTCTGGGTGAAGAACTTCTCCTTGATATCCAAGCTGAACCACCCCCAACTCAGCTCCCTGCTGTTTCTGCGTCGTGTCACAGATCAGCAGAGCAAAGAGATCGGAATTTGCCTCTCCTCTTCCCCTCACGAGGATGTCGCAGGTCTCCCCTCAGCCTCCCCCAGACTGAGCACACCAAGAGACCTCCCCAGCTCCTCACTCGGCCTCCCCTGCAGACCCTTCACCATTCCCACAGCATCCTCTGCACACTCTCTAACAGCGTTATCTCTTATATTGTGGAACCCAAAGCTGCCCCCAGCACTGGAGGTGAGGCTGCCCCAGTGCAGAGCAGAGCAGACAATCCCCTCCCTTGCCTGCTTGGCGATGCTGTGTTATATCTGTTGCAATAATTCATTTAGTTATTTGAACCTCTTGTTTTGTTGCTTTATTTGTGTTATAAATGTGGTTATTATATGATTCACCTCTAAGTATCTTAAATAAATGCAGATATTATCTGAGAAATATGGTGAATTATGTCTATATCTGCTCACTCATAATAAAATACATGAAAACATTTACAGACTGTCTTCATCCCATTAAACTGAAGTGAGATTCATGTACTCTGTGAGCACATGTAATCTTAAGTAAGTAATCTCCAGCTCAAGTGAGGATTCTCATAGTCTTGGGTAAGTGATCTGTGAGTCACATAGGTCTCTCTGCAGATTAATAATCCCCACAAGAGATATTGTAGGCAAACTCCTAATGCTGAGGTCATGGATTCAAGGACAACAGCCCAGTGAAATGCTCCTTTTTTCAGACCCTGCTCATATTCACTTCAATTTTAGTAATGTTCTTCCTGTTAAAATTATCCTGTCAAGGAATTTGAAATGGTGAAAAATCCAGCTGACCTGAATGATTGGTCCTGCCTGAAAAATCAGTCAGATTTGTTTTCTGCACACTTGTAGGTGCACAGATCTAGTGTCATCACCTCCTTCTGCTCCACCATGGCATTGGAAAGCTGTACTGTCATTGTACACCCACAGGAAAAGTGGCAGCTAGATAAATATATGCCCTGTTCTCTGCTATTGCTTATGTAAAGTGGATCTGGTGGCAAAATGGGGAAAAAACTATTTGCTTCACTGTTTAATCAGGAAGCTGCTCTTTTAATGAATGTATTGTTCAGCTCAGAGTGCTTCTATTGAAGTGAATTTGCTATCCCCACTTACACTGTCGCTCATCATGCAAATCAAATGGTGTTTTCCTTAACTTCTTCCAGTTAAAGAATACCAGTGCTTGTCAAATGCAAAGATAAATTACCTTGCCTTGCCTCTGGTCTTATTTATAGAATAAGATAGTGAGTTATTGTAGCCCTGAGGACTACCAGCTCACATATCTCTGTGGTAGGTTAAATTAGATCTTTAGGTGGAAATAAAATAAAATGCCAATTTGCTTCAAGATTCTTAAGAATGAGATATCTCAGGTAAAGAACAGTTTGGAGTACCTGGAAGTACAGGAATCTCTAATGGGATGGAGATTCCCAGTCTGAGTTATTAGGTGTTTAGATAAATAGGATAAATCAGTCTGAAGCTGTGTCTATCTATTCATTATAATTAAGATTTAGACTTGATTGCTGAACAACATTTGCTTTTGATGCAACGGAGATTATGTGGGGCAGGCATTTACCCAGTATCTCTCACAGTCTCTTTGAACAGAGGTGCAAGCAGACAAATACTGTCATAGGTACTATTCTGCTCCTCCACAGATAATGGAGACATGGAAATGGTCATGGGAAAGGGCAGAACTGCAGCAGCCAAAACACTATTCTGCTTTTAGGAAATGCTCTCCACTGCCACTGCAAAAAGAAAAAAAAAAGTTTTGATTCAATGTCCATTAAGTTCTTGAGTGTATTTTCAATTTAGTGAATTTCAGAATGGTCTCAATGGTGGTTTTTATGCAGCAAATAAAGAACATGAGCTCCTCAATATACAGTGGATTTGCACACTCTCCTGTACAGTGTTAAGAACTTTCCATTCTGAATAATGCAAACATAATTTAAAATTGGCATCTCTCTAGCAGGATAAAAAATATGTATCATCCTTTTTATATTTGTAGGTTGGGACATTCTTGGGACAGGTACAAGCCTCTTTGAATATTTAACAAGCTCTTGAACACACATAATGTGATGCTGTAAGTTAATATTTATCTTTAAATCTCTTTCCTATGGAAGAGGAACCTACCACAAATTCAGAAAACACTAACAGATAACACAGCAAAGCACTGCTCCATCAAACAATTAATTTAAGCCCAAACAGAGAAACTAGTATAGGAACTACAGCCTCCAGTTTCAAAGCCAACATAGAATAAGATGTGCAAAGGGAATAAGCACATGGGAACAAGCTCTGAACTGCCTAAAAGCAAGGTGGGATAAACAAATCAGTCTAAGTGTGCCATGCAGCTGTAGAAATGTGAGATAAGGCTGGTGGGTGAGGAAGAGCTTTCAGGCCAGTGAGTTATTTCTTGTGCTTAAACTCCTTTCATGGGAAATGACCTGGCAAGAATTACCACAGACATTTATAATCACCTTCTCTGGTAGCCTACTTAGGTGTTGCAGAATGGATAAAACCTGGTGAAATGTTTACTTTGGCCTAGTCCCATGATAATGTCTTAGATGCAGTTTCATTCTTCATTTGAGGAGATTTGTCAAATGCATTTCCTTTCCTTCTATGGGCTGACACCACTTACATGCCTTGGCTCTCTTTGACTCCCATGGGAAAATGCCATTGAATGGCTGAACACCGTCTGCGTGCACAGGTCCCTGGACTTACTCCTGTCTCACTTCCAGCTACTGCTCTTGCCCAATAACATTCCCTGGTGGAAAGATGCTGCCTTCAAGCTCCTGCATCACAGATGAATGGCAGAACAAAGCACTACAGAGATGGTCTCCTTGTAGCCAGCCGAATGCCACACATGAGTAGAACCCTTTGAAATACGTCCTGGAGAGATACTGAGGTCAGAGCATGGCTTGAAAGGCCCCTTGCATGGGGTAGAAATACAATGAAGGACAGAGACTAGGATTGCAGTTCATTATATCCAGGCTGAATGTCTGATACATCTGCCTTTTATAAACTCTACTTCTAAATTCACTATCCAGACTTTGAGCCAGTGAAAATTTCTGCGTGAAAATTTTCTCAGAGCCAGCAGGTTTCAAAGAAAAATGTCTGCTTTGTGAAAAGCTGGAGGATTTCAGGGGACAAGTAAAAGTAGAGTTTGTATTCAGTCCTCATGCCATGAAAGACTGCACTTACATGACTGATAAGTAATCAAATTAATGTAGCTCTGAAATGCAGAAGAACCTTGAAAGAAAATGATAGAGATATAAGCAGAGAAGATAATTTTAGTATCTGCAAGAATGAGCACCAGAAAATTAGAGCCAAGAAACAACAGCTGGTTTGAAACTTAAATTTGAGAACTCAACACCTTGCTTTATTCTGCTGCCTCTAAATTAAGTGTCAAGATTAGGTAGCTGTCCATTCAAAGGACATGATGTTTTGTAATAATTATGTCTCCAGCTGCCCTGCGTGTGTTCTAAGGACAGCTAACTAAACTGACCATCAGAGCTTAGTCTTTTCCAAATATTACCCACTACAGCTTCTAAATCTTATACCTTTGTCATTCGTTTTGGGCCTGCCATATACATCAGTAGTAGCTGAAAGCAAAATATCCTCAAATCTTTAAAGTGGTGGATTTCTTCTCTCTAAATTTGAATCTGAAGCCAATGGCTTTATGGGGAGAGCCTCTCTAGCTTTTGGATCAGGAACAGCTGATATCCATCTAGGAGGATAGATATTCCCTCAGCAGAATTACATAGGGGGAATTCTTGCTGTTGCTGAACACCAATTAATTGCAGGAAATTCTCCTAAATTAGATTGAGACTCTTCAAAAGTGAACTGTACTGAACCAAAAATTTAAAAAGGGAAAGAAGGCAGATAGGGAATGACAGTGATGTACATCTGTACTATAGAATCTATCATGAGTCAGATCATCCATTTTGTGAATTATATTATACTCCAAGTCTACTCAGAGTGCTGTTCCTCATTGTGGAAAATACAGAATGTTTTTAAAATTCTGCACAACTTCCAGTTTCAAAGCACCTGCAGATGCCTTGGAGTATTCATCAGAAGCACAAGAAATCACAGCCACCAAGTTCTTATCTGATTCCTTCTCTCACACTTTTGTTTTATTTTTTGTTTACCTACGTTTGGTAATGCAAAGTGGGATTGGAAGGAAGTGTGGGAGTGAGCAAGGTAATCTGGATGACTCCAAAGGATGCACAAATACTGGAGTACTTCAGGATATGGATGAGTATCAAGAAGGAGAAAGTAATCCCTTCACCGATTCTTTGAGTTTTAGCAAATCTGACAGTATCAGCTGTGAGGCTTCCTTGCATGGTAGTCATACTTTAAGGATATGAATACTTTATGTGAAACTTGGAGGTCATTCCAAAGCTTTTCTTCAGACATTATGGACCAGATTTCAACCACATTTATTGCTATGATGAGTTTGTTGTTTATATTAACCATTCTGGAAAAAAAATTAGAAGAGAAAGACATAATCTCTGTGACTAAACCATATCCCAGAATAGTGTTTGTAAGAGTAGTGAAACCATCATTTTCTTACTCATCTCAGATAAATGAGCTGGAGAGAAGAGTCTGTGCTGCCCCCCAAACCAGTCAAGTGTCATCTGCAGTGATTCAGACTTCAGATAATTATCTTGGTGTAATTATTTCAGGAATCCTCACACTGGGGCTTTTAAAGATGACAAGTTACTTACCTGAGCCTGACAGGCAGGGTCACCAGAAGCTGCAATCCTCCAGCAGCACACGGAATTCTGCCTTAAGAAAGCTCAACTACAGAGCATTCAGCACCAGGCTAAGATGGAAACACTCTCACTGGCTCCCCCATTACCCTGCCCTGGAATAACTCTTTTTTAAGCACTTACATGGACAATACAGAAAGGAAAGTTTTAAAATATTTTGCCCATGCCAGTATTCTAGCCATTATAGCAGCATTCAAGCCATGGGGAGCTCAGTGTTCAGTCTCATGAGTAAGTCTTCACAATAATATTTTCTGAACCTCTCCAATGTACTTAGTACATGTTTAGGAGGAAAGGACTCAGGAAGGAGAATAATCTATATTTCCTCCACTGTCAGACTTGATATTAATGTCATCACACCTCATGACATTAATATAAAGTTTCAAGACAGATCACAAACCTCCAATGGGCCAGTATATTTGAAATTATGTGAGACTCAGATTCATCTCCATAAATAATTTTAACTTAAACATCTTATATGTTCTGCCTGAATTTAAGGGAAAGAAACATTTTTCATCTTGCTTTGTCTGAGTTTATTCATAGGTAAAAAGGGAGAGATAATTCTTACATTCTTCCAAAAACCAGAAATATTTCCACAGGCATCTAAGCTGCAAAGAAAATGAGGCCATTGAGGGTTAACCTCTTAGGCTACAAAGGAATTCTAAAAATTTATCAGATAGAATAAAGCTTATGGTTTTCAAATCTATCAGTATTTACTGAATGGAAAAGCTATGAAGTAGTAAATGGTAATTTTTTTTCCTTTTTGAATAATGTTTTCTGTTTACTAGACTGTCATAGAAACAAAGCACCTGTGATTCTGAGATAGCTAACTGTCATTGTATTCTGTCCTATGAGAGGGAATCCTAAAACTCAGAATTCAGAGGAGCCTCGGGGAAATTGTAGCCTCTGTAGCCTTCAGGCTGGCAGGTTTGTTTGCCTAAAGAAAGATGCAGGCGGTATATGGTGTATGGGAAATATAAAATAAAAAGTTCTGTGTACGATTAGAAAGATAAAATCTGCTCTCCTCCAAGTGATCAGAAAAAGCAGTTAAGGGGTCTTCACCCTGCACAAAGATAGAAAGCTGATAAACATCGTAATATGTATTTTAAAAGAGGAGTTTAACGATCTCTCAGATAAAACATCAATAAATACTTCTTGTACATTCTGAGTCAAATGGAAGGTACAGTTTCCAAGGAGAAGGTTGACTCACCTCAAGCAAGATTAGAAGATTACAATATTAGTTTCTACAAAATTTTTCCCTGTTTACTGAGGATAAAAAACTGCCTCTTTCATGATGTAGCTGAAGGTTCTCTGAAGTGAGATGGATCTGGAGACACAAATGAGTGCTTTTCCTGAATTCAAGTATGGCTCAGGTCACTCCTGTGGCAGGTGCAAAACTCTTTGCAGACAAGAGCTCCTTCTACACAGTTCTTGGCTGTGATCCCAATACCTGCTTCTCAACACTCAAAGCAGGATTTACAGGGGACTGCTTGAAGGGCAAGGAGAGAGCATGGAGAAATGCCTCTGGGGCTGTTGAGAATGAGGGGAAAATGAAAAAATATCTTAGCACTACTCCAAGGAAAAAGACACTGATTTTCTGTATGGCTGATTCAGCAAGGTGGTAAAGGAATAACTGAGGTACCTACCTAACACCCTACAACTATATGTAGGGGAACTTCTGATTATCTGCCTTGGTTCCCATTGATGAGCAGTAGAAGTCCATTCAGATACCCTTTTCAGAAATAAAATTCATTGTCTAGTCAAGGAGTCCTTTGGCCTCCAGGGAACAAGAGCTTACTCATGTGCCTAATAAGATAAAAAACATTCTAACCTAGAGTATAGCCTGGAAAAGGATGGTGGCACAGGGACTGAGAACAAAGGCCTGGAGACCAAATATTCATATAAATCTGCTTGTGAAATCTTCTGGTGAAGGAAAGCCTTCAGAAAGTGATATTTCCTCAACAGGAGACAGTGCTGTTCAACATTTTTTTCTTGACTTTTATCCTGGGCATTTCTCCTGAGCGTTTCACAGATTTGTTGGAGAAAAGAAAAAAAAAATCTGACTATAAATATTCATCAGTCTGTTATCAGTTTAATATGCTTAAAATCTTCACAGAGTACTTAGAGGAGGACAACTACTGTGCTAGAGTGTTTTTAAGAAAGAAAATGTTGAAGCTCAGGAAGATGAACAATGCCATGACATTTCTGTGGCTAAATAACTGATCTGGAGGGGGTAGGCTTTTATTTTTCTTTTCAGTTTTTTTTTCTTTAAAGTCAGCTATTCCTAAATTAAGTTTTCACTAATTTTTTTTCCAAAGTCTGTAAAAAAGCTAAAACCAATTATTTGTTTGAGTACTTTCTAATATATAGGTGGAAGAAGTTGGAAGAAACTAATTTCATTAACTGTTCTAAATTAATCTTTGATTTCCTCTCAATGGGCTGATTCTCCTTTAGTATTTTTTTGGCCAAATGTTCATAGTGTGACTCAAGATTAGAGAAAAGATGGGGAGGCTTCAGGAGACAATAATCTAAAGTGGAAAGAAGAATAACAAAGAAAAGAGATTATATAGCTTGTAATATTTTGCAAACTGTTTTTCAGGAGAGATAGATACATCTGCAAACAAGAACAGAGTGACAAGTTTTCTGCTGCTTATACTTTTCCCTGCTCCTGTTTTGTGCCCTGTTTTGTGTAGTCATTATTCCAAGTTCTGGTTTTTGTCAGTTTATTAACATTTCCAGTCCATTGGATTGCTGGGATGTTCAGAGGAGGCTGAACTGAGTTTGAACTTTGGTTAACTTTTTTCAGAGACAAGAAGTTCCAAAGCTGTGTTGAGGTAGTGGTGATACAGTGATTGCATCAGCCAATGTCCTTCAATTTACCCTCTTAGAAAGTCTGTGTGCATCCTGGCCTTAAGATGTTTATTCGTTGAGGGACAAATATTACTACCCTGGCCAGATGTCAGGTTTTACTGTTAGATTTGCTTTTTGTTATTTTTTTTTAATGAAACAGCCACTATATCATGTTTATCTTTGGCATAAATTAGGGTATTTTTCATAGCCTTACATGAAGTGAAAATTTTGGACCAGACATTTTAAAGAAAATTATGCTTGATTTATACTTAATGTGTAGTGGGTTTCTAAAAAGTGAAAGGAAAAACATCTGCAGAAATTAGTTGCATCACCCTAACCATGCAAATGATTTTTGACCCTGGGGAAAAAACAAAGAAACAAAAAACCCCAAAACCAAACCAAACCAAACCAAACAAACCCAAAACTCTTTAAGAAGCAGCTTCATCATTCCTTTCATTCACATTTGCTTTTTTATCTCACTAAAGCTGCTCAATTTACTGAAAGAAATAAGAACTTTTGATTAACAAATCCAAATTATTACAAAACTAATAAAAACTAAACTTTTAAAGCATGTCTTCGGCACAGAGTTTATCATGCTTTATTTAAAACATATATCAAAAAGTGACAGAGACAGTAGTGCCTGATTGGTCATGACATAAAAATCCCAGTTGCACAGAACATTTTGGTAGGCTGGCTGGCTCCCTCTGATTAGACCTGACAGATTATTAGACTAGCAGCATTTGATGGACCATGAGAATAGGAACTGACATACAGTTTCAATGTTCCATAGTGGTTCTTTCAGGAAAGAACATCACTATCTATTGATGCTTGATTTTATTAGTAGTAATTTTTTCTTTTCTAGACACCTTTTTATCTTCTTACTTGGTTTTGGTCTGTGGGGGTTTTTGATGGTTTGTTTTTGTTGGGTTTCTTTTGTTTATTTTTTGTTGTTTTTGAGTTTGGTTTTTTGTTTATTTTGTTTTGTTTTGTTTTTTTTTGTTTGGCTCCCTGCTACTCCCTCTTAACAAGCTCTCAGCTTGCTGGTAATATCTTGATCATGAGTATCACTATGAGATGCAGAGGAGCACTGAACACCATCCCATTTTCTGTGCTCCACCTATTAGGTTCATTTTATATCTACTGCAGAGAACAAAATTACCTGAAATGCAAAAGGAGATCAATAACAATAACAGCAAAGACTTATTTTGTTGTGTGTGAGAACACTGAGAGGTCTGACAGGTATTAAGCCTTCATTTCCATTCATCAATAAGGGAACAGATGCATGGAGACTTTGGAACAAATGGTACATTTTTAAAGATATAAGAAAATGTAAATTAGAGCAGTGTGAGTGTTTCCTTTATGCTCTAACTAGTCTTTTTTCATTTATCCACCATATAGCACAACCCTCTTGGGAATTAGGGGAATGATAGGTCTCTGGAATGATGATACTGATACAGAGCACTGAAGAAGCTGTATCTGTGCACCTTCCTCATTGTTTAACTTCCATCCCTTGCAGCCTGCTTATGGATTTTTCTTCCCAGCACTTACTCTCACAGTGCCAACTTCCAAGTTTGTTCCAAGTGATGCACCTTGCTATAGGGTGGGCTGACAGTGATCTTTGCTGTACAAAGTGCTTCACATTTCCTACTATCATTCCTATTCCCTTCTTTAACCACAACTTATCTGCTAAAGGGAAGCAAAATGCTTTTTTGCATAGCATAGCATAGCATTGTGTAGAAAAAAAGTAGATGTTAAAAGACAGTGGCTATGCCATAAAGCATAGGGACAAATGGATTCAGGTTAAGACAACCTGCATTCCACTTTGAGTAGTTAATTTCCCACTGCTATGAAACTCTTTCAATGTGCTTTTATGTGAAGATATAAAGAAATTCTATGATATAAAATATGAAGAAATGTGCTGCATTTCTCTGTGTAGGATGATATACCCTGGATGGGCATATTTAAATTTTTATCTTATTTTATAGCTACAATAAATGAAATGTTAAATCATTGGAGATAAGTGCTTCCTATCTTCCTATCTTTTTTAAAGAGTCTATAGCACTTAACTTTGGCTTTACAGATTCCATAGTGCAACCATGGCTGCACAAATAGGAGATATACAAAGAAAATTCATGAATGGCATAAAATTCTGTGATCTGAGATATTCACGCTTAGTTCCACTTACAATAATAAAACAAGTTAAATGTGAGTCTAGGGATGGTTTAGGTGAGCTCCCTAACCAATTTTCTATTATTTTAAAACCTCACACTATCAAAATCTGTATTTTGCACCACAGAATTGTGTGTTTTATACATAAGTATTTTGTCTGTAGGGTTTCTATGGCTCTCTGTTGAGCTGAAGCTCTTCTTCTCCCATCCTTACCACACCTTAATAAAGAGCTTCATCCGAGAAGGGCTCTAGGGCAAATGTGATGTATAGCAGATTAGAACATTGAGAAAACCTCTCACTGTATTTCATTTCACTTCCAATTTTGGGCAGTGTACCCCTATGTTAAAGCGGTCCTCTGGCTTAAACTAGCCCCAAATATGCTTTAGGAAAACAAAGCACAAACATCATAACTAAAGATCCATGGTTGCATATAAACTGGTTCCCTATTCAAGTTGAAAATTTTCAGGGGACAGAAGCCCTGAGAAGATGGGTATAAACAGGTCCTTTAAAAATGCCACTTCCTCAGTGGTTTCACACCCATTGCCTCACATGAGCAATGATGTTGTTTAGCATCTAATTAAACCATCCACTTACACAGTCTTTTAACATTAGAATTGCAACACCATCTCCTTCAAAGAAAGATTGTGGAATCAAGAGCTGTCACAACCCAGATTAATGCAAATTTATCTGTATAGCCTAGGGAGGCAACAGTTCAGCCTTTATTTGTCTATCCATGACTGGGTACATTTCAAAGACAAACCATCAAACACAGTTAGTGCCTTGATTCGACCCTGTCCAAGGAAACCTGCAGAACCTCTTTAGCATTTCTACCACCCCTGCTAGACAGACCAGTTCCTTTCAGGGCAGCTGTGCTTGTCTCAGATTGCAGTGGTATTCATGATACACCTCAGGTATATCAGTTTTGCTGAGGTTCACTTTTGCTACATCTAGAATCTCATCACTGATAATTAGTGTCACAAAAAAGAAAAACTCATAAAGTGGAGGTAAAAGATAAAAAGTACAAGCACTGAAGAACATGGCACCTTCATGATTAAGAATATTATCCTAATGGTATTTTCAGTCTGATTTCTGGGTGTTGGCTTAGTAGGGGCAAAATGGCAGAACAATCTCTTAAAGAAAAGCAATCTATGACAGATCTGAAGATCTGTACCCTGAAGTGCTCAGAGGTCTCAGCAGATCTTTTTTTAAGCCCTCAGCACCCTACCACTCCTTCACAAATGCTAAGGGCTGTGGCACAAAAGGAGGGATTTTTCTATATCTCCATGAGGGAACATGCAGCTGCCACCTCTTTCAGCGTTCATCCTTCCAGCTTTGGCCACTGCAATGCAATGGTCTTCCCTCCTATCAGAAGTGAGGTGAGTTGGGCATGGGAGAGAGCTGCAGACTGTGGACATGATTTTCTGAGCCTGAGAGAGTTTCAGCCTGTCAGTAGCTGATCTGTCCCCAAGGGAAAATCTTTTGGGAAACTTCTCTTTCAATGACTGTTTTTTGTAAATAAGTTTTGGTTCTCCAAACAATGTCACACACATGTTCTGAATGTGTTTTTCCTCTCAATCCACCAGTGGGACCAGAGAGGCGGTTCCTTTGGCCCATCATGTTGACCTGTATTGGAATACTGGATAAAAAGGGTTGCAAACCCCAAAATAAAACTTTCCTGCCTCTCTGGGATCAAACCTCACTGTTGTGATTCTGAATCCACTCTGCTATTTCGTGTCCACTTGTGGCAGCAGAGTGACGTACATCACTTTGAGGGTGTGCAGGGTGCATCAGCACAACTTGCTGTCTGTTGATTTGGTTGCCTGCTTGGGCATGGCTGTTAACATCTGAGAGCTTAAACACTCTGCAAGGTCTATGGGAGATTCAGAGGAAGTGGACATCCCTAAAATTATTGCTTCTACTCAAAAGTTGTCACCAATAAATAGTGAAAATAAAGAGAAAAATGTGGGAAGTTGTGAGCTCTGGTTTTCAAGATATGGAAAGTCACTCTATGTTAATATTCCCATCAGCATAATGACATATTGGCTCAGTGATGCTGCAGTGATTAGTTAATATCTGTGCAGCTCTTCAAATTTGCAAATCCTTATTCATCACTTTGTTCCACCAGTTTTATGAGTTGGTGCTAAAAATCACTGCCAAATGCTATAAAAGTGATCAATATCACTATTAAAACATCAATATTCTTCCTGCAGTCACTCACAAAGAAGGAATATCCAGAAAAATTTTAGAATCAAAATAGTTAATAGGGTGGATAAATTATGCAGAGACGCTGACAATGATGTTCTCCTGTTAATTAATAAGATATATCTAAGGACTTCCAATGGTCTCCCTCAGTAAGCTCCACTTTCAGCAGATGCTAAAAGCTTATTATGGAATGGTTGGTCTTTTCAAATGTGCCATTAAAATATTCCAGTTTTCACAGATGATACATATTTATCCTTTGGGGAAAAATAGAAAAATAGAAATGTACTTTTATGCTTTTTCTTTTCTTTCTTTCTTTTTTTTTTTTTTTCTTTTAAGAAAGAAACCCTGGGCTGAGAAAATGAAGAAAAGAAGGATGAAGCAAATTCATATAATGTTCAATGTAAACCAGCTACCACCACTCCTTATAACACCAGCCTTCGAATCTTTGAAGTGCTACTGCAGTTGCAGTTCTGGATGACTCCAACTAAAATTCCTACTGTTTAAAAGGAGACCAAGGAGACCTAAAGTATATGGATGTGTCCATGGCACTTGCACTGAGACATGGACCCATCACACATTACCCAATGACTTCTCCAGAAAATTGAGGGAGGAGTGCACTTGGAGTCAGTAGTATTTGTTTTCTTCAGGCTTAATGAAGCCTGCTGCAGCCAAGTAACAATTCCTTTTCTTAAGAGACCTTGCCTCTTGAAGGATGGTGTGCAAGGGCATAGATGGAGAAAATTTTACTGTTGCTAGAAACAAGCAGTTCTCTGGACAGAAAACTTAATTTTGACTTACTCCTGCAATTTTAGCACACAGTTACAGGAGTCATGGAGAAAAAGTAGGAGGAAAGGACAAGCTTCTAATGCAAGCCTATACACAACAGCAAGAAACAACACAGGAAATGACATGAGAAGACCTCACTAATGCTAATCACTACTGAAAGGGTTTGATTATGTTCTCCATTTCATTTTACATCTAAGTGCAATGTGATAAAAAATAAACTATATCATGTGATTGCCTTGTGCAGTGCACGCTCAACTTCTGATATATTTTCTTTGTTGGTCATTGATTAATGTGAGTTCTTGCAAATAATATTTTTAAAAAGGGAGAAAGTTGGTATATGTTTCAAAGCCCTATGGAAATGAATGTATTAAAAATATTTTCCCTTTATTTTAAGAGAAACCATGGCAAAGGATATAATATATTACCCTGTAACTCTGAAAGTAATTTTCAACACACCACCTACACTAAAAGTATTAATAACTTCCCTAAGGTGAGTGTCATGCAGAACAAAGATAAATGTTATTGCTGTTTTCAATTTTTAAGGCTTTTTAGACTTATTGCCTGAAATGTTTGCTTCTTATTTTCATGTCATTAATTTTTCATGTTTCTCACTGTCAGTGTATACCGGGTTAAGACTCCAAAACATTCTGAAGAACTTCTAAAGAATAGAATAGAATTCTGTATTTGAAATTTATTTGAATCTTCAAATAATATATGCTTTGGTTTTAAATTAAATCTGGATTGTCTTCTTCTGCTAGAGTATCCTTCTCAAAGCACAGAGAAACAAAATAAAGAATTTATGACCTCAGTTAAATGTTGCTGACATTGAACACTGAAAATCATGTAACATTCTTAATAATTAAAACATATTGTTTGCATTTTGAATAAATTAGAGCAATCACTGCTCATTTCTCTATGAAGAGATATTAATAGATAACTAAAGACTACAAATTTATAGTGTAGCAAAACTATCCATCCTCATGATCCCACGGGTCTTAAAACCAGAATCAGATTTCATCTTTGAATCTTCTCACAGTTCTATGAATAAATTTCTCTACCTGGCCATTCTCATGATGACCCTTTCACTAGGAGAAACTCCCTTTCTGATTGGCACGAATTCTTAGCTTTCTGGTAATGACACAGAAGAATTTTTTTTCTTCTCTTTCTGCACATTCTGCACTGGAATTGGAAGTGGCCTGGTCCTTCGCTTATTTCTATGCTGCCTCAATTAATCCAGCCTTACGGAAGTATTAAACTTGTTTATCACCAATCTCATCCACTCCTTAACCATCACATTATTGACCAGAGGCTCACTTAAGTGTGGAAGATACAATTTACATATAAATTAACCTAAAGTGCTTCAGTAACACTTTTACTGCTACTTTAGCAATGTTGAAAATGAGTTTAAAAAAAAAATTTGTGTCCTGATCCTGTGATTCCTTGCCAAGAAGAAAAGAAGGAAAATCTCACCTCAAACATTCAACTGAAACTCTCTGAAATCAAGGGAATATCTGTGACTAAAAGTGAACATTATGTATTGTATAAGAGAGAATAAATATGGCTTAGATGCTGAAATATTTCAGCTGAGTGTATGTATTAGATTTTTGTAACTCTGAATTAAAAAAATCTTATTGATTTGCCTTACCATCTTAGACACTGTCACAACTGCACAACACGAAAAACAAAAGAAAAACCATTGCTTAATAGCATAAATTATGGTATTTCTATTATGGTTTACACATTGCAAATGAGATCACGTTCTCTTCAAGAACTTGAAACATCTGGTTATTGCATAAAGTATGTGCAAGTTCAATCTCACATGGAAGAATAAGAAAAGTGTATGCAAAAGTGGAACAGCACAGTGCAAAATGATCTAGTGACTCACTAGATTTACAATGCTGATGGAACAGAAAACACTTCCCAGGCATTTGAGACTCCAAGATCCACTCCACTTCCCCTGGTTTCATGGACCACTCTAATTTTCTTTGTAAGCCCATTCTCAAGACTTCCAAAAATTCATCAGCTGAAGACCAAAGAATCAAAGTTGCTCGGCAGCAGCTTGGCAATGATTATGAAATAACACTTCATGCTAGGGAAAAATGAAGCTGATAAATGGAAGCACACAGACTAGAAGTATAGAAGCAAGTTTGCTAAAGCAGGTTTCTTCACCACAATTTGAAACATTTTCAGACTTCTTTTAGGTACCTTTCCTCCCAGGTCAGATAAACTACTTTCAGACAAGCCTGCAGTAGCTGAGGTCCATTTGCTCTCTCTGATGAATATCCCTGAACTTTTCTGCAATAAGACTTACCTGTTTTCCTTGCCAAAATTCCTTGCTCTGCACTCTGCTCTAGGATGACACAAGACGGCTACTGTTGCTATTTGCCAGCTTCAGTTGCATTGCAGCTGGGAACTGTAGTACGGTGTTATTATTAATGTAATAAATTTTAGAATTATACGAAGTGCTTTAATTAGCCCCTTTGATCCCTTTGTCTCAACCCTGCCCTGTGTCCCATCCCTCTAGCATTTGAAACCTCTTAATGATTTCAAAGAGCTGCATCACAAGGTAGGGTTTTCTCCTTCATAGCGTCTTACCCCTCTCTACCCAAATTAGAGGGCTTATTGGAGGTCTCTTTTCATGTCATTTGGAAAAACGTGTAAATAGTCTCCTGATACCCTGCAATAAGAAGGTCAAAACAGCTCAAATCACAGCAGATGAACTAAACTGTTAGAATCAGGCTCTCAGAAACCACCCAGATCTGAGACCACTTTCTATTGAATATTCAAGTGGACGTTATGAAATATTATCTTCCTTGACCCTCTGAGGCTTCTTCTGCACTCACTGTGTAGAACACTAGTATGTCATGTCACCTCTAAAGAGTACATAATTCACACCCACCTGACACTGCCAGGGTGATGAACATGGATCTGGGTGTAAATTAAAACAATGTACCTTAGCTTCAGGTAATTTGGCACTAGAATTGCTCAAATAAGTATTTGAATGTTATTTAAGCTGAATTTTGTATTAAATATAAAGAAATACAGAGTCTGATTCACTTCAGAGTGGAGGACACTATTTTCCTAATCATGTTCCCTGAGACATACCTACAAAAATCTAATACATATGCTCAGCTGAAATATTTCAGCATCTAAGACATATTTATTCTCTCTTATACAATACATAATGTTCACTTTTAGTCACAGATATTCCCTTGATTTCAGAGAGCTTCAGTTCAATGGCTGAGGTGAGAGATAACAACTTGATGGGAGGTATTTGTTTGGCAACACTCTCCATTAGACATGGACAATCTGGAACATCTGGCTGGATTTACAAAGGTGATGAATACCCACAAGTCTACCCAAACACTGTACACAGATCCTCTGTAAAAACTAAACAATGAGTAGATATTTGTCAATTCAGGAGCTGCAAGAAATTAGTTGATACTATATGTGCACACAATTACAGGGAGAAAGCCCAAGAGCATAACTACTATATGATTATGAAAACCAAAAAGCTGAAGTTAAATTTCACCTTGCACCTTGCTGAACTTATTTTGCAAAACCTATTCTCTGAAGGGCCTAGTTTTTGTTTTGGTTTGGTTTTTTTATTCTTGCTAAATGTGAAAACAGCCAGAATTGTCAGCTTTCAGAGCAAGAAGAAAATCTCTTCCATTTTTGTGGGTGTTTGAGGCAGAGATAGACAGTTATTGTTGCTCATATTAATCTTTAACCATAGCTGTGGGTGTGAGAGGAGATGTAGCTCCTTATTTGTTTCTATGCTGTGCCCATAAATATATTTTAAAATCATAATTCTGGTACCCTTTTATTACTTGTTCATAGTAATATAAGTCAAACCAGATAAAGAACAGCTAGTGGCTTGGATTATTTGTCCACAGAAAAAAATAAAAACCATCAAGCCTTGTGTGAGTTATCTGGCCATGTCATCTGGAAAACAGGGATGGTTTCTATTCATGTCTTTGTGCCTTCTTTGACCCTCATGCCAGAGAGACAGAGAGAGTAAAGAAATTTACCTTTTCTCACCAAGAGTATCAGGGCAACATAGAAAAGTATTGTTTTCCTCTCCTCCTATAAGAACAGTGTTTATTACAATTCTGAGGAATAAAAGGAAATTATAACTCCTGTCTTTGATGTCTGTGAGGCTTGTGTGTACATGCACAATCTAGCCTGATAAATATCAGAAGAGGACCCTTAGAGATGAATGCCAAAAGGGAGGTTTCAGAAAATCTATGGAATTGTATTTAACATTTATGTAAATTTAGATGAGGAGAATATTTTCAAAGGAATATACTGGAATAATGGATAAATTCTGACTTCCACGCACAGTTTTGTTTACTTTGAAGACAGCTGCATGTCTGAATTTCCCAAGGATTTTGTCTGGACCTGTTCCAAGTGACAACTGTTAAAGCAGGAGGCCAGTACTAGACTGAGTATTCTTGTTGCTGCTATTATCCAACCCGTCAAAGCCACTGGGATACACAGATAAGAAGCTGATATGAATCAATCATTGAAGGAAAATTACAAGTCAAAGAATCAGACTCGTTAACTTTCCTTTTGACTGAACAAAAAACACTACACCAGCAGGTGTGCCAGCAGCATGGAAAATGCTGTTAATTTAGCACTATCAACGTTTGCTTTGCAAAGTGGCCTCCCATGCATGGCTGAGCCTCCTCATCTGCCCTTTGCCAAGCTCTGGTTTTGTTCTGTGCTGCAGGCTGCAGGCTTCAGACTCTCTGCTTCCACAACAACACAGCACCAGAGTCAGGATTAAACACTGACTTTGGCTGGATTAAAAGCAGATGACACAGCTTATGTCACCTTTTGTAAAAAGCCAGGAAAATCCTGCAGATGACCTGCCCTGGGGAAGAACAGACTGCTGCTCAAGGCAGGAATTGCTCCAAGCAGTCACACAACTGAATGAGCACAGCAAAGGTGCAATCCATCTATTTGAGACTTGGGTGATGTGAGCTGCCTGTGCTGGGTACAGACTTTCCATCTCTTGAGCACAAAGGCCACGTTACCGCTTCACTACTGTGTTGGCAAGAGGGGACAGTTCAGCCACTTTGCCAGCTACTGCTGCTGTTCAGATAAAGTCTCTGACTCCAGGTCTGTCTTGTCATTATTTTTGCACAGTTCCATCTCTTTTTGCCTCAGCTGATCCAAACTATTGAAATGGTAAAGACATATCACTTGTGGCAATCATAATCTCAGCTTGACTTGGCTTTGGTTTGGAGGGGGTTTTTTCCTTCTTTTCTTCTCCCTTAGGATCACCTGCTTGATTTTATTGTTCTCTAATAAAATGGAGTTTTAAAGAAATTGCAGGACCCCTGCACTGCCAGGTAATTGTAATTTTCTTCAAATTAATAATCAGGTCCAGAGAGTACAATTAGGAATGAAAGTTGTGGCAAAATAAATATTCCTGATTGTGTAAGTTTTTGTTAAATAACTGAGAAGAAATAGGCAATATAATTATTAGAAAGCAGTTGGAGTATTGGTTCTCCTTTGCATCCACTGCCATCAGAAAGCATTGCCTCTGCTGTGAGGCTTGGAGTGCTATAGTTCCTTGGTGATCTGGTCTTTTCTGTTCAAAACAGCTGTAGGATTTCTTTGGAATTGAACAACTTACATTCTATGTTACAAGGTTGGCATTGACCTAATTCAGCCCTCAGCTTAGGGATGTGATAAGTAAAAGGAAGGGAAGTCTGAATGGGTAGGCTGTTACATTCTCCTTGCACATGTAGACACAGGAGACTGACTAGAAACAGGAAAATGATCTTTTAAATATATATTTGAGGGTATATTATTATTATTATTTCCAGGTAGTTTTGTTTGTTTCACATACATACAGTTTTGTAGTCTGGTTTGTTTGGATGATTGTTCTTGTGGTTTTCAGCCACAGAATCCCAGTTAACTGAGATGTGCTCAGTTAAATTCACATTGGAAATATATGGGGTTTTTTTATCTGTTAAATCTGTTATTTACCTGCTCAGATGCAGGTGGAGAATGACATTCACTCCCCTGGGCAGAAAACGTTTTCATCTCTGCTCAGCTCAGTTTTTGATGCCCGCTTCACCACAGCACTCTCTCACCCCATGGATAAAACTTCCAAGATAACAGGACCAGAAGTCCCCATCGCCCTTATGGTAGGAGCCTCTCAGAATCTCTGTTTCTGGACTGGCTGCAGTCACGTGCCTTGGGTACACAGTTAGGATGGGCATCCTTGCAACATGACAGAGCAGCTTTTGGCTCCTTCCACCTGACGTCCAGAGGCAGGAGAGGGATTAAATAGCAAAAAGACATGGCTTCCTATCTGATATTTCCTGGCTGTAGCAGTTGGAGCACATTATATGCTGAAAGCTTCTCTAATTAAGACTCAATTTCTTTGTTATTGCAATGGATGAAAAAGGACACCCATTTGCACTCAACTTACAGTTTAGCTTATTCTTCTCATACAGATACCAATTGCTATTATTTTCTCCCACAAATTGTGATTTTGTATGGGAGATGTTAACCCAAACTTTTTGTATGCTCTGGCATATTTCTTTTTCAAATCTTATCTAGAAGGCAGTGAACTTGAAGGACATACTGCAGTGGAGAATATTAGAATTCTCCCAGGGCAGCTTTCTTGCCATTATTCTTAGTACTGATTATTTGGGTACTTTATTCTGATTAAAATTATATTAATTTAAATTGTGCTGGTATATTCCATATCTTGAACATCAAATAAGAGAAATTAATTATTAAAAGAGAATTCTTCTGTTCTTTGAATTGTAAGCCATTTTGTAAGAAAAACACCCTGTGACCAGGCTATCTAGACTTTGATCTTTTCTGAAGTGTCCATTTCAGAACTTAGCATAGGGTGAACATGTAGTCTGTTCAATCAGACTGAACTATTTAGGCTCATCTGCCCAAAGCAGCAGATTAAGAATTGTTCTGTGCTTGCTTTAAAAATTACCCGGCTTCATGATATACTCAAGCCAAGAAGAAACTGGATGAGTTGAACAGGTTTACCTGATCTCATTTTCACTGATCTGATTAACAGAAGAGGGAAGGGAGAAGCAATCCCTGATATTTAATAGAATTTTACACTGACTAAGAGATTTAAATCTGTTTTGTAGCTGAAAATTTTTTTTTCTTTTCTTTTTTTTTTTTTGTATAGATGAAAAATCAAATTAGAATGGTTTTTTCTATCAGGTTTAGATTCATATGCTCCTCAGCTGAAACCAAATCAGCCTACATGAAATCTGACAAGAGCAAATGCCACATTCTGCACCTGGGATAGATATAATAGCAGGCATAAGTATAAATTGGGAGAGGAGTGCCTGGAGAACAGACCTGCAGAAAAGGATCCAGAGATGCTGGTAGATGGCAAATTTAATCTGAGTTAGCAGTGAGCCCTGGCAACCAAGAGGGCAAAGCTCATCTGAGGTGTCAGACCACATCACGCTTGTCAGTGTTTCAGAGGCATTTGGACAATGCCCTTAAAAGTATGCCTTAATTTTTGGTGAGTCTTGAAGTGATCAGGCAGATGCATGACAGTTGTAGATCCTTTATCATTGAAATATTCCATTCTGTTCCATTCCATTTTATGTCCTGAGTGAGTTTAGTATTGACGGGCTACCTGACTGAGTCAGGTCTACTAAAGGCATAATGAGTCTCTCTATTAATTTTCAACTGGACTTTATTAGAATATGATTTTTCTTAAAAAAGGGTCGCACAGGGTTTTGCTTTTTTAAAGCCACTACCATAACTTGTTACTTAATTTAACCTGTCACAATATATATTCATGTCATAAAATGCCCTTTGGTAGGTTTTTGTTTGTTTCAAAAACAGTTCAAAACCAGATGTTATGTAAAGAAGAGTTATTTACTCTGCCACATAATTCTCATGTATATTTCTACCAAAGGGATGTCAAACTCAAATCTTGTGGAAGAGCTGAGCTATTATGCCACATGTACACATGAGAAAAATTTACTTTTGCAAAGCTTAATATGAGCTGAAGTTGATTCTGGACACAGAAAGTAAATACTTGCTCCAAGTTATACACTGGATTTTTTTGTTATTTTGTACTGTCTAATTTAAAGTTTAATTACTCAGGGGGGAAGTCTGGGCTATTTTATATGTATTTTATATTTGTCACACATGGATTAGTTTATTAGTTTAATTTAGATTATAGTTTATCCATGTTACCAGTTTTTTGCTAAAGATGTTTGTGCTTTCTCTGTCACGGTGACTTAAACATCTACCATATATTGCAGTAGCACATAGCACAAAATTCTTCACTAGTGATGAAAGAAAAGAAGACTTTTTGTGTGGCAAATCAGAGCCATAAAGCAGCCTGACTAGTTCTGATTATCACTCAGCTAGCTGACTGGCATCTCCAAGAAATAAAGGCTTGAGAAAAAATAGTGTTAATGCAAGCGGATAAAAAAAAATTATTATTCTCAGTATCCCATACATATTTTACTTTTATTACATGTTTTGCATATAAATGAAGAAATAATTAAGCCTTTAATAATATATTTTAGAGTAATTTTATTGATTGTATTGGTTATTATTGTATTGTATTTGTGTTAGTTAATAATAATGTTATAATCTGTTTCTATGCTGTAGAAAATATTTTGTTAGAAAATACGTCCCAGATGTAAGGACTCCTTAAAAATGTCCATATCTGCAGAATACTGGCAAAGTCTCTTTACTGGAATATTTTTAATCAGTCATGTTTTCCATGCCTTACATAATGACTCTGTCATGCACACTCTATCAATCTTGAGCCTTAGGCCTGTGTTTGTTCTGAGTTCTGTGAGGTGTGCATGAAATAATCTTTGAATAAGGAAAAGACATCAATACTGACACCAAAACTGAGCACCAGGTGCCAAAACTGATGTGAATCAAAATATGTACACATATTGCATTGCCATATGTGCTATGGCACTGCTCAGCACTGTAAACTAGTTTGAGATCCCAAAATTATAATGTCTGCATTTGATTTAATCATCTGCACTAGTCTGATTATTACCAAGTTGCAGTCTGGTTTCTCAGGAATCATGACTTTCTTAAAAAATTAGTAGGAAGGAAGGAAGGAAGGAAGGAAGGAAGGAAGGAAGGAAGGAAGGAAGGAAAGG